>JAQIXA010001207.1:0-27340 GCA_034699045.1 Nanhermannia cf. coronata Gr-Ori-00579 | reverse complement strand
TGATAATTAGAAATCGAATCTCGTTGCCAAAAATGCGATTTTTGGCAACGAAATCAAAATTTGAAAGTGAGGTTCAGATCTGGGCAACCTTTTCAAAATCAAAATCGCCATAATTACGAAATTTAATTTGTCAAATAATCTTGGTAACAATCAAAGATAACTCGAGTAAATTTTATCCGATCTGCTCAAAACTTCGCAAAATACCTTCAGGCCTAACCTATATATAGAGGAGTCTTTTCGTTGATCAAAATGCTACGAATTATAACACCTCTAAAAGGTCAATATCCCAACGGCCATTTTTGATATACTAAATTACATGAGAATTTGAACTTGAATTTGAGGTAGTTATTTTTATGGAAACACAAAAAAATTAAAGACATCCTTTAAGATTTTGAAATTGAATATTTTTTTGAATTGAAATTTTGATTTTGAAATTGATCTACTGCTTCCTGAACCCATTTTTTAACTGATATCTAAGGACCCCAAAAGCATCAAATCGCACTAAATCGCACTTTTCCAAACGCCTCATATTTATCAATAGATATTTCAGATCTATGCGATTCATATTAAAAGATCATATATACTAGGCTTTAATCAACTCACTAGAAGTTGATTATTAATTGTGCGAGCAAAGCAATGAATACAGCACAAGTTGCCCCATTTTTCGGGGTTAAAGGTCAATTTTCTGTTTAAATAGATGTCAAATTCTTAATCTCCGTCATCGATTACCCATAAAGATTCATTTTCGACTTTTCCCATTTGATTAACATGGAGAACCCTTAAAGGGTCCCCGTGACCCCTTAGAATGGGGCAATTTGAATTTTTTGTCAAAATGGCACACGTCTTCCCTATGGGGGTCCTTCATACCAAGTTTGGTTAAGATCGGTCCAGTAGTTCTCGAGTTATCCTCTGGACAGACAAACGGACAAAGTGCAAGCAAAGTTGAATAGTAAGTGCTCGTTTCGCTCGCACAATAATATATCATATATGACAATGGATTTTATTTTTTAAAAATCAACTTACTAAGGCCAATTGTATAGTCTGGTGGCTTAATTCCTTTGGCTTTAATTCTTTTCAAAAGATCAGAGGATGATAGTTTCCTTACAAGAAAAAGTGATAACGCATAAACTTGAGAACTCTCGTCATTATTATCCCACGTGACACTAATCTATAAAAAAAATTGATGTATTTTTAAAAAACCCATTAAGAATACTTGTACAAAGTTTAATTAAAATATCTTACTGTGTTTGTACAAGTTGGACTTAAGTTAACAAAATTTGTAACATTTAGAGGTCTTGAAGGTCTTTTTGGCTCTACACCTTCACTATTTGATGGTATTACATTGGGAAGAGGTATCAATTTACCGTTGACTTTTACAACAATGGCTGGTGGGAACAAATCGTCATGATCAACTGCATTTTCCATTAAACAGAATCTCAATTGAATCTAAAATATGAATATTATATAAGGCAAACAAATATGATTTTTTTTGGGGGGGCCGGGGGATTCTTACATTTACAGTATAATGAATTTTTAATTCATGAGTAAAGTCAATTGATGTTAAAATATCTGTGGATTGATTTTGTGTTAGACAAAATGAAAAATTAGCTTCTTGTATCCTCGTATTTCCATGAGGTATTAAACTAGTTGGTTTCAGTAATTCACTTAAAATGTCATAAAATGGTAGTCTTTTAAGTTTGATATCAGGATATGTAGGCGTTGTAATCGACGAAATTCCAGGAATTTTTATTGAAGAACAGTTAAATGGATTCCGTCCCTATTAACAATAAAATAAAAAAATATTATAGATTACCTTTAGACTTTACTTAAAACTAATAAACTGACAATTTGCCTACCCACCGTTAAAACTTTGTCCGCAGCATCAGCATGTCCAGAACCAGAATTATTTGAATTATAAACTCCATTTGATTCAAATCCCGATGATGGTAGGGCATTTTGTTGATTAACTGAGCTCGCTGTTTGCTGATTTTGACTTGATTTCGACTTCTTGGTCAACCTATTCTCCCTTTTAAAAATTAGAAAAGTTCTTTATCATTTAATTAATGAGAAACAAATTATAGAAGGAAATTTCTCTAAACACTTACAGAATACTTTTATAAAGTTGACGAACTTTTGCTTCAACATCTATGCCGAAATATGTTGGTTTATTTTTAATTAAATCAAACGCTCTTGCTTGAAGCTCTCCTTTCTTCCCTGACTTAGGTTTTCCAGCATATGCTAATAAAGCTTGAAGCTGTTCCAACTTAAAGACCATTACCATAGTCTATTTCAAATTCAAAAATGTAATTTAATGTAAATTAGTGTTAAATTTTATGTAATTTTAAGTAATCAGTTTGCATAATATTCTGATAAACATACCCTTAGTTCAGAATCCATTGTAAATTAGTTTATTTATTGTGGACACTTTTAAATAAATAAAACAATTCAACCTAAAAACAACAAAATCATTATAATTAAATTTAATAATTAGATATAGCATAAATAAGTAGTAGATCTATAATTTAAAAAGCATCCATTCTTTTAAAAATTAAGGGTACTAATACTAATGTAATATGTTATATAGCTGCTACTATAATATGTAGCTTCAGCTATGAAAAGCCTAGTTTTAAACCCCAGTATAGCATGCATTTTACTTGTAATTTTGAGGTAAAGATCTGTGGCTTTCCAGTAGTACAGTAATAAAAACTAAATTAAAAAATGAATCGATATTTTTCTATCAGAGACAGAGATCAAAGACTTTAAATAGCAAAAAGTTGTATATTATACAATTAGGTACCCTATTATCATCTCTGTAATACCTATTACCTATTATTAGTAATGTAATTAACAATTAAAATTAGATAAAAACGTGTCTAAAAAGTCCCTAAAAGCTACCGTTAAAAAGCCCTATTTTTCAAGATGACATTTTAATCGAGTTTTACAGTTACATTCTAAAATCTAAAAATAGTAAATATAAGTAGGTAGGTAGGGACTTTAAACAGTTTTACCGTAATTATAATTACTAATTATTTTACAGGGTACTTACTTACTTGTGATTATGATTTTCCGAAATTCGTAACAATTAATTAAAACCTGGATCTCTAAACTATTTAATCAAAAAAAATCGGATGAGTAGTAATGAATTATGAATTGATAATAATAATGAAATGATGCAAGCAGGATGAGCGATGAAATATATTATGAGGTCTGATCTTAGGTTTCTTCTTGTGACAACTAATAAAGCCTCAACCTCAAATTCAACAAAAATCAAAAAAGAAACCATAAACCATAATGAACACTTCTTTTACTTATTAAAATTAATTTTAATTGCAATTAGGCAATTGTATTTCTTACCTACTTAAATAGGTAACTACCTAATATTATCCAAGGTTTGGCCCTTTATTACGGGTTAGAGTGAGGCCAAATCTTTGAAAAACCCTGTAGGAAAAAACCAATTGCCTTTCTTATATACGTACCCTACTAAACCTAATTGGACTTAAATGTCCAATTAGGTATATCTTAAACTAACTACTAACTATGTATATGTACATACCCTACATACATAGGTACATACAACAGAAACCATGACCCATAGGTTTGAACAACCATTGCAATTGATTTCGAATCTAGGTTGCAATCAGTGGCGTAGTCAGGATTTTGAACCTGGATGTGCCCGGGTGTGCCAGACCCTTTCGAAAATTCAATCCGATTTAGTGTATGTCCATTACCTCCATGTTAAAGTCACTCAAATCTGGGTGAGCCTGGGCACACCCAGCTCAATAGCTGGCTCAATAGCTGGCTACGCCACTGGTTGCAATGCAATAGATACTTTGCATAATCTTTCATTTTTATTTATAATTTATTAGATATAATTTATATTTATATTATTATCATTCAATGACATTTTATTAAAATAAATATAGGTAGGTAATATATAATTGTGTATATTGATATAGATAGATAGATAGATAATCTTCAAAATAAAATAAAATAAAATAAAATTTAATATAAATAAATATAAGTATCTTGAAATTAAATCTCATTTACATAATTATGTATGCCTATATAATACTAGATAGTAAAGTTTTAAAACTGACCTACCTTATACAATTACACAGGTTATTGCCTAAAATTACATTTTAATTATCATTTTTCTCGACCCTTGAGATTTACAGATTAAACAGAGTGTTGACCTTTTAATTAGAACTTTTTAAAAATAAAATTGCAAGTTCTCTAAATCCTAATCTTAAACATACTACGATAAAAATACGATAAAATAAAATAAAATAAAATAAAATAAAAATGAATTAGGTACACAATTCAAACTACAAGTAGGTAATTAAAAATAATTGGTATTCGTTTTACCTAATTTTTTTAATTCCGTTTAAAAATATTATATAAGTACCCTAACCCTACATACCTATATATATCATAATAATATATATATTTCCCTAAATCTAAATGATTCTCACCGAGATTTTAACAATATTTTCTATTTCTATTTATTACATTATAATATTATTCAAGACACATATTTCCCTGTGACTAATTAATTCCACTAATAAATATAATTATTTCATTCCCAATTTCGATTTTGGACAAAGATATAATTTTAACTATAAAACTACCCTAGATTCTAAATTCGAATCCTATCTAATTCTATATCTAATTCAAGTGCATTCCCAACTTTTTTTTACCATAATGTCCTTTCTTAAAAATTAAAATTACATTTTACTAGAACTTCAAAGCTTGTAATTATTATAATCATTACACATTAGGAATTGAAAGAATCTTTAAGAAAATAAAAATAAAAATAAATTTTAACATTTCAATTCGCTTCAAATCACTTTTAAAATAAAAAGTTGAATTCAAAAAAGTTTTTGAAAGATCCTTAGACTAGATACTAGATCATTTCTAATTTACATAATTAGTGAACATAATCATTATATTATCTATTTTATAATAAAAACCTTTACTGATAAATAAAATTAATTATTTAAAATATTCGAAACATATAGCTTTTTGAAAACAAAAAATTAACATCTTCTTTCTTTTGGAAATAATTAAACTTTGAACTAGATAATAAAAACCGGAATATTTCTCTCACATTATTTTTCTTTCATTTCATAAGTTATTATTAGTAATTATTTAGGTATATAGTAGGTAAATATTAATTTGTTAGTCTTTTTCTATCCTAAATACACAAAAAGTAGATATCTAATTTTGTTCGCCTAATCATCTTTGTTTCGTTTTTGTTAACATTTTAATCGATATAAAAAATGCAATATTAGTGTCCTACAGATACTATTCTTCATATTAAAATGCATTTTAAGTGAAATCGAGTTTTTTGATTTTTGATTACCTAAAATACTAATCGTAATTCATATTTATAATGTAGTACTTTGCTATTAAGTATTTCTAATTTGTTCTTTTGGTTTAAAGTTAATTTGTTTCCGTATTACAATATATTTCTCCTAAATCTAATGGATAATATCTTTTTATGATTTTTCAAAATCTAATAAATCTTTGTAATTCACACAATCGTATCTTATTTAGATTATAGATCGAATTTTTAATTTTAATTTTAAACTACCTACTTAGGTATACATTATAATTATAATCGATTGATAAATGACATTTTTTGATATTATACTTTTATACTACTATTACTATACCTATCTGAGACATAGAACACTGTAAATTTAGATTTTTGTAGTTTATCTTTTGTCAAGAAATTGAATTTTGCTTAATAAATTACCTATCTAGGTGTGTATATGAAAGGAACGAACCAATATGAACACTAATTAAAGTCATAAAAACTCATAGTATCTACCACTACCAGCTACCAGAACATAGTTAAGACAAATGGGTGTTAAGTTGTTAAAACCTATTCTACTGGTTAAAGTAACACATATTAAATTAATTGAACAAAAAATTAATTACATATATTAGATTTTCAAAGACCAGATTTAATCCCTTTCTTGTAGAGGTAATCCATGAATTTTTGGTTGGAGCAATTCCCGGACAATATCTTTAACCATGATGCGAAGCTTTGATGCAAGTTGTGCAGGATCCCTTTTAGTTAGTAAAATAAATTATATTTATTTATGGTATTAGTAATTTAGTATTTTCTAAATGCCCTTACTTTTCTTCTGGTTGACCACAAATTTCGGTGTAATATTTAATTTTAGGTTCTGTTCCACTGGTTCTTAAAGTCACGACTAATCCATTGGTAAAATTGAAGGTAATCATTTGTGAACTCTTGGAAACTGGCAGGATTGCTCTTTTATCAGGTTGCTCCGAGTCATACCCAGTTGTTAAATCTCTTATTGATGCTACTTTGCTAAAAAAAAAAAAAAAAATAGCAAATTATCCGAAGATTCTTAACAAGTAAGTTAGGTATAATAAAAAAAACTTACTACTGTCCATCAATAAGTTTTGAGGGATACTAAAAGAGCAAGAAAAACAAGTTAATCTTTTTATCTTAAGGAAGAATTTAAACCTTTCCCTTGGGTATACTAAATCAAATTATCTTACTTTGTTATCAAGGTTTTCAGGATGGTAATTTCTAATTCTGTCAAATATTTTGGCAATTATTATCGGGTCATGGCATATGTAGTAGGAATTATCGCTTATGTGATAACCGTATCTGTAAGTTGAGTGAAATATAATTAGGTAAGTACTACATTATTTTCTTATTATAGTAGAATAAAATCCCTACTTGAAATAAAGATTTTGTAGTTTCTCGTTTAATGAAACGCCAACACTTTCGAGATAAACTGCAGCTTCTGCAAGCCTATTAAAATTATTTCAAAAGTATAAAAAGATAAATTTATAGACTCAGAATAGAACTAATAATAGTTTTTTGAAAAGGATCTTACCTAACTGCTGCACTTATTCCATCTTTATCTAAAACAACTGTTCCATTCATAAATCCAATAGCTTCTTCATAAGCAAAAAGTACAACAGATCCGTTTTTCATGAGCTCACAAGCTTTATTTCCCATCCATTTAAAACCAGTTAAAGTTTCCTATATACAAATTACACAAGAATTAAATTAAAAATAATTACCTACTAATGCATTAGACTATTGTCATTTATTACAATGAAATTAAATCCTTCAATTTTTGCCATTGTTTTCAAGAATTTTGATGACACAGTACTGGCAATCATATAACACGTGGGTAATTTATGGTGTCCAAAATCTCGTACAAAACAATGAAAATTCCACCATCCCAAAAGAACACCGATTTCATTTCCGTTGAAGACTTTCCACTCACCTCTGAAAATGTTAAATGTCGTTAAATAATGTCTATTCTATTAAGAATAATAAGAAATCAAGCAAAATAATTTTACTTTTAAAAAAGTAAAATTACGCACGCTTGTTCAGTTTAAATTGAAGGTTCAGTTTAAGGTGTCTTACGTTTTAATTTTTTCAGCAACGGCAAGCCTATCTGAGTCAGGATCATTAGCAATGATTATAGTACTTTTATTTGAATCTGCAGTTTTGATTGCCAAGTCTAAAGCACTCTTTCCTTCTTCTGGATTTGGAAATTTTACAGTTGGAAAATCGGGATCTGGATTCATTTGTTCACGAACTGATATAAAGGGCTTTAAAAAATATTTAATGTTAATTATTTCAAATAGTATATACTGGTCAGGTATTAATAAGCCTTATATAGGATTAGGAAATATTAAATTACTTTTAATTTAGCAACTTCGAAAGCTTTTTCCATGTAAGTTTGACCAACACCATGCATCGGAGTATATGTGAATTTAAGATTTGATTTCTCTCGAAGACCCATTTGACTAGAATGAGGTATAAGATTTTTATAATATTCCTCCATCACTTTTGGTAGAGGATCTACTAATTTATCGGATATTCTTAGACGACTTATTTTCCAAGCATCTTTCCAAGGTTCAAGATTATCCAGGATGTATTCCTGAATATGTTTATCATGTGGTGGAATTATCTATAGAAAATTTAGGAAAAAAGTTAAGCAACGATATAATAAAAGTATATATTATTAATGCTGCTACTAACTTGAGCTCCATTTTCCCAGTAAACCTTATATCCATTATCTTCCTTTGGATTATGCGAAGCTGGTAATTTACAAAAAAAAAGCAAAATTGAATCATTGAAAGATTAAGCTTAAATCTATAAAAAGTTAGCAATTAAAAATATACCAGTGACCATAATTCCTGTAAGAAAAGTAAAAAGCATTGTTGTAGTATTACAGTATTTACAAAGTAGATTAAAGTTATGCATTTAATTTGAGAGCAAGTCGTAAACACCCCCACCATCATTAACTTACCAGCACGGCATTTAAATAGCGTTACAGCAAAAGGAACAAATGGAGTGGGACATAAATTAGAGAATAAATAAACTTCAAATCCACCATTAATAAATGCAAGCGCAGCGAGTTCAGCAAATCTAATGTTTTTGATAAAAAATTAACGAGATTAAGTAATTAAATTATAGTATATGTACATATAAGTAGTAAAAACGAGAACATTATTCAAGTACCTATATTATTCTATTTTTATATTAAAAAGCATCAAGTTGAAAACTTGAAATGAACCGATTTCATAGTTCATATATAGGTTATAGCACTTGTACTTAATTAATTTATATAAAAAAAAACCTTTTCGAATTATAGCGACCATCATATCCAATCACGACAGAATTTTTTCGAGATGATGGACAGCTCTCAATGTATCTAAGAAAACCTTGGGTTGTTTGAATGATAACCAAATCATTCATATTCCCAGGACCTGGCGCCATAACGCCCCTCAAACCTGCTGTCCCAAATTCCATTCTTTTGACAAGGATATTTCTCAATTCTTCAATCTTTCCCTGTGCTAGCTTCATTTTGATATATTTCTCTAAAGCACAACGAGTTTCAGGGTTCTGAAATGTAGATAAAAATTAAAAAATCAATATATTGTCCATTATCCTCATCCATTTTTATATTCACGATCAAGTTCAACTTTAAAAAAAAAGTTATGTAAATATTTATTTTACGTTGTATGCATAATATATACTGATGAATACCTACCTACTTATGTATTACCTATTACTATGTAGGTATGTATGTATTCATTAATGAGAAAATCTAATCTGATTATAAGATTAAAAATAAATTAGAAGATTAGGGATTATAAGCAGACACAACGCGATTATTGCGACACATTTTGATTCTTATTCGGAAATAAATATCTGATAGATAATGTGTAATGAATGATAATTAACCTATCTATAATACTTACCTACATATTATAAACCTAATATAAATATATCTCGATACATATCAAGATGTAGGCGTATCTTAGCTTTTAGAGTAGACGTAAATTTAAATATTAATAATCTACTTAGGTACTTATTTGATAACCAGATTAATGGATAGATACTATAACACGTTTACAGAGTTTATTTAAGAAGTTAGTAAATTGATAATGATGATCGAATTGAAGGGCAAAATTAATTAGATGGATGATATTTTTACTACTTAATATATACGATAAGACAAGACAGATCTCATTAAATATTAAACGTAATAGATAACACAATCACAATACTATGACTTTAATACTACCAGTACTACTACATAAATATGTACTTAGGTATTTCTTTTATTTTTATATGCAATTTAATAACAATTTATTTGCTTATCATAGGATTAAGGTGTACAAAAGACTTATTATTAGGTAGGTATCTACTTATAAAACTAAGGACAAGACAATAGATAAAGTACAGAATATAAAAAGCAATTTCCTAAATGGAACTTTTCAGGATCAATTAAATTTTTAGAAAAAATTAAGGCAGTTCAAATATGTCAAGATTAAAAAAGTAGAAAAACGTTTTTCTTAACATGCAATGCAACAAAAAAAGATACCTCTTTTACGAGAAATATCGACAATTTTTGATAAAATTACTACCTACATATTATTCTATTAGTTATTAATTCTTGTAGATTCGATAGGTTATAAGTAGTCAATATATTGCACAAAATTTTCGCTTTTTGTTTTTGTACGTACCTACATATCATTATATTTTTGTCTGAAGATAAAATTCAAAGAGAAAGTTCAGATTAAACTAATGTTAATTTTAAATATAATTCTTAAAAATGTATTTTGGAATTATATTTTTTTGTCAACAAAAAAGGTGAAAAAGCAATTTTACAAACTCTAAAAAGCATCTTACGATTAGAACTTGATTGAAACAATTTTTAAAAGCATTCTTTATCGCTCCTTACTTATTTTATTACTATAAGTATAAAATAGAGTAGCTTTATCATAATCACAATATTACATCATCTCACAAAATATAATCTAAAGTAAAATAGAAGATTATTTACCTATCATTAAATGATAGTCATTAAAATAAAGTAAATAGGTCTACAAAATGTAATTAAAATTATTGCCATTTAGTCTATGGTATATATGGATATTGAATTTTTACGATTCTAACTTTGTATTCCAAATAATAATTCCTCTCTGATACTTACTTAGGTAATAGTATTATACTATACAACGAGAGATTCTAGATTACCTATTAACTAACTTATAGTATCATCTCTGTAAGTAAGTAAGTTTACGAAAGAATGAATAATTAAACATTTTCCAATTTACTAAGCATAGTATCATAGATACTGGTAGTAGGTAGTAGGTAGCAAAAATTATGAAAAAGGTGAATTAAGTATCTGTAGTATTAGTTTTATTAAAATACATAAATACATGCATGATATGGATATGGATATGATGTTAAATGTCAGGATCTTAGAAGATGATTTTGATGATTCAAGTAAGAATTTAAAGCAAGTTTAAAGCGGTCGACAAGCAAGGGCAAGGACAACAGTCAACAGACACACTCTTTCTTTACTTTATTTACTTGGATATATAGCATAATATTCTGTAATATGTAGTAATATTAAATATATCAGTACAGTAATAAGTACCCTAGTTATATTAAACTTGAAAATTCATAATCTATTCTATACTCTATATATTATTACTTTATAGTGTACTAATATTGACTATACACTAACTAGGTATTGAATCAAGATTAATAAATAAAAATTTAATAAAAGTTGTAATCTTCGTAATAGGTTTATTTAATATGTTAATCCTGGTCATTTGATAATTTTACTCAAATTGTCAAACGTATTTTTTAAAATCATTAATAAAAGAAACTGCATTCAAAGCTTACTTATATACTTTGAATATACATAATATAATAGAAAAATAATTTGCTTGCATTACATAATATTATACATAATAATATAATAATAATATACGAGTATTTGATTGCAAATATTAATAATATAAAAAAATTAAAATTCCTACTATTAAACTTATTATTAGGATTAGGGTGCCTTATATTCTATTTCTATTCTATGATTATGATGCCTTACTCATTTTTGACTTAAATTATTCTTGTTATTTGGTCGTGTAAGTACTTGAAACTACTGTTAATTGTAAGATTTCAAGAACAAATAATAATAGTTATGCAATACATTTGTTTGTCCGGATTATTTACTTATCTTTTTTCTGTCTATCGAAAATTTACACAATTCAATTTCTGGGTCCAGAAGTAGACGCAGTTGTCGTTTAATGATGATAACATATTACTTACTACTGATACTGGGATAGTCTGCATGTTTAATGCTTCCCCTAACTTGGCTGGTAAAAAAACTTAAGTAAGCAGTTCATGCTTATCAATTTTTTTACAAAAAAGCAGACAAGACATTTTTATTGTATTTAATCCGTAGAAGACATCAAATATAAATTTTTGAAAATCTGGAATTCTGGAAGCGATACTATGTAATACAAAAATGTAATACAAACAAAATTACAATTATTACATGCATGATTATGATCTGTATTTTTAAAATATTGAATGAAAATAATATTTAAATCATATAATCATATCATATCATGAGTCATGATGAGACAGTTAACTTATTACTATTACCTACTTCATTCAGTTCATTTCATTCATTAAAAAAAATATGTAAGTGTGAAATTCTGCAAAACACTCGAAAGTTTTTCCTACTTTGATAAGCAATTCAATAAAAACGGAAAATGTTATACTTTTATCATTTATCTAACCAATTTATCAATTAAAGACAATTAAGAATTAAATACTCAAGATAATATACCTACATTATTTTGATTGAATACTTGAATAATATAAAATATAAAGCAGTATATGAATATGCATATAAATTAATTAAGAAATTGAGATATTTTTGAATTAGGTACATACACATACTCTGTTCTACTCTACCTATCTATGTATCTACTACTTAGCTTTAGCTTTAGATAAAAAAATTGCGAGATATTTTAATAAAAAATGTAGTAGGTTATACGTATACGTAGGAACTTAGGATATACTAAACTTACATATATTATGATTATGAATAAATTGAAATTCCCATTTATGATAAATGATAACTTAAATTTAATTGGAAAATTTTTGATTAGTTTTAGATATTAATAAGTGATAAGAATACAATGTTAATAAATACATTATATAGGTATTATGCAGTAGGTAAGGTACCTACTTTGATTTATAATTTATATTTTATATTAGTTAGTTAGGTTAGGTAAGCTAAATACCTACTGATAATGTTCTATTGTAGCTGGACAAATTGTAAAATGCTCGAAATGAAATATGAAATAATGACACACCTAATGGAATGTTTTATAGGATTGGACAAAAAAAGGAAGTAGCCAAGTAAGTCATGTATATGTAAATATTAGATAATAAATAATAATGTATACTTAATTGTATAATATTAATAACTTATGATGATTGATTACTTTTAAGATTAGAAATAAATATTGTATCATTCCACTATCCAGTATTCAATTATTTACTCTTTTATTCTAAATATGCATCATCCGAATTCAATACTAAAATTCATTTATAATTTACGACATGGATTTAGAGTTTAAAAGAGAGCAATAATAATTAATGTAAATTAGTTATAAAACTTAAGCTGTTTAATTAGTTTTGGAATTAAGGGATTTTCCTATAGCTATATTATATACCTAATCGAAAACTTCCGGTTTGAATGAACAGTACCTATTACATTGCAATGTTTTATGAATATGATGGTGAAAGATTATTAAGACTCATCATCATGAAAAAGGATGAAATGCTATCTATTTAAAATACACAATTAGACAGCTATCGGTTATCATTTCATAATCAAAAGTTTTGACTAGGTTACTTATTAAAATTTAATTGTGAACTTAGCTAAGTACCTAATAATTATAGTGGGGTAATTAAATAATAAATCAATCCCATTCAAAAAGTAAGTCATAATTATAATGCACTTACCCTATCCCATTTAAACCACTCATCTATTGCAATGTCCAATTCTTCGCATCCTGTCTTTTTCAATACACAATTTTCAGTGGAGATTTGATCTTCATAATCTGCGAAACTTGCACATTGTAGCTTATAGAATTCCATCTGGAAAATGAGGAAATAAAACACAATTAGGCCTTTATTAGTAACATTTTAATTTTAAAATGATGTTTTAATTATTGCTATTTATTTATGATATAATTACATAATATCATTCATGACAGGAGCGTGAGAAATATTTAAAAATTGAAAGTCTTATAACTATGAATATGAATTTGCTGAATAGTATATGCTATAGGTAGGGTACTTTATAATTTTCTATGTACTATGCAGCTATGTGTTATGTAGGTATATATTTAAATAAAAAACTAGTTTAATATCTTATCGTAAAAAGGAAATAACCATCATTTGACTTTTTAATTTGCGAAACGTGTCGAATACTACCTAACCTAAATTTACTATATATTATGTAATTAATAGTAATTATATAACAATAAATAGGTGATAATTATCACCTTTACTGCTGTAAAAAGCACATGGTCTTGATTTCTTGATATTATTGTATTTAAAACCAAATTGAGTTGGATTTTGTCTGTCAAGTTACTATTCTATATTAGGTAATGATTTACGATAACTTTATGCTGACTTTTAATGAAGTTCAAGAATACTAATAAATAGCCTTTAATATATAAATAATTCGATATGCCCTTCAAACTGGACTGGAGTCCTTTTGAACATGAACTTGGGACATGAATTATACCTAATTTTGTAATTGTATACTTATACGTACCTATACTGAAAACTGAAAGAAAACAACAACACAAATAATAAATAACTCAAAAAAAATCAATAAAATTAATCGATCTTAAAGACACTGGGCTAACTTACTTGTTTTTTATTTACGTAAAATCCCTATCTGGAAAATTCTATTTCGATCTCTATACATTTTATATATCATATCTCATAATCACTCTCATTTTACATGAATAATTGAGGCTTAAATTAGGTTTTCAGAGCTAAATCGAATGAATATACATAGGAACTATTAAATTTTATGTTAAACTATCAAATACTCTTAACTCTACAACCCACTTAAACAATCAATTTTCAATTCCTCAGCTATGAAAAATTCAATTTTGGCCTCTATACTTTATGAATCTACTTTTATTACATGAATATTTGAAGCTATAAATTAGGTTTTTCAGAGCTGTAGTTAAAGCTAAAAATAATATTATTCTGTAGGTACTGCATATTTTCATTAGAATTTAGAATTTAGGCAAAAATTTCTATGTAATTTTACACAAAAATGTTGAGATAATTTTTTATAGACAATTTTATGAGCCAAGTCATCAGTCGTCACCAAAGTGTGGTGACATTGACAATGACACGGAAAGTTGGCAAGTTGACAAAATATGCTCTTAACTAGCCTAACTAGCTTAAATTAGAAAATTAAAAATATGTCATCAAAAATTATCCAAAAATGGTCATTTTTTTACAAAATCGATCTACCTACTCGAAATTTTACACAAAATCTTACCTTAAAAATGAGCTTTAGTTGTCCTAAAAGTGTCCAAAAGTTCTTAAAAAAGTTAATTACGGTTGTAATAATTAAAATTAATTAAAAAATAAAAATTTAACTGACTTGACTTGACTGCTCGAATTCTAAATTGACACTGCTGCGTTTTGATATGCGATTGAAATTTTTTTGGATTACAAAATCTTGGCTATACTTCATTTAGCCTTGTACTTGTACCCCTACTATTATATTCTAGCTATATCTAAAGCCCCTTTAAAAATTAAATGTCCCGTTTTTTATAATTATTTTAACCCTTAATTAAGTTTATTTTGACCTTTTTATTGCATTTATCACATCTTAGGGCATTCCAACTGTGTGATGGTGACCTGAAATTCATCATTTTTTTGCATTTTTATAAAAAAAATTGGAATTTTTGTGATTTTTATGACATCAAAATGGATACCATCACTATTCTTTAATTGTAATTTTGGTAATTGTAATCTTAATTGTAATTAGTAATTGTAATCTGTAATCTCTTTGTCCATATAGGATAGTTCTAGGGTCTATTTTTAAGGCTATTTTTATGTACAAAACACATGATTTTTTGTGGACAAGGCATAGGCATGTCAACTTTCAGCATTTAATTTAGATATCTCAATTTTTTGTTAATTTTTTTGTATTTAGGTAGGTTGTTTTTATGTAATTTTATATGTAATTAAGATCTTAGTTTTAAGTTACACACAAGTGCATTTAATTCGATTGGTGGTGGAGGCTGGAGATTGATATTACAATAGAATGCCAGAGTTATTTATAATTTTTTTAATGTCCATGTAATAATATCAACTTTAGTTGCTTACATTTCGACAATAAACAAATTCTAAATTCTAAAAAAATTCTAAAATAAGATACCTTTGCAAATTAGTTGCATATTTTTGGGGAAAAATCCATGATTTTGGTCTTGGTTTTGGATTTTGGACACTTTTTGGCCTTTTGGTGATTGTTAAATAATTGGTAAGTGTAATACAATACATATATTATAGACTCAGTTTTTTGACCTTTTTTTAATGAATTTCCTATTTGGTTTTGTAGGTAAGGTTATAATGGCTGGTGTGGCATCTACAAGTGGTGGTGGAGGACGTATCAGTTTAAGAAAGATAAAGGAAAGGGAAAAAAAGGCAGCTAGTTATCATGATCAACAAGCTGTTTTGACTGAAAAGTCCCTCCATTTGCAAAAGTTAATTGATGTATCATTTAAGAAGATTGATGAGCTCAAAGTCCTTATTGACCAAGGTAATTTAACCCAGTTTAAATCATTTTTTAGATACTTTCTATATTTTAATATGACTTGTATTTTGATATTTGTTTTTATTCTTTTTTAAATCCTCTAGAATCATCAATTATTGGACGAGATCTTACAGAAGAAGTAATGGGGCCAGCACTTTTCAGGTAATAAAGTTAATAATATGTATATTAATTTACAACTTTTTAGGAAGTATGTAATATTTATAATTTTTGTAATTAATTTAGGCAAGAAGAAGTGACATTTAAAGCACTTCGTTATTTAGAAAGACTTCAAAATGTGTTTGAAAATGGTGGAGATATTGTTAATATTAGTAACATAAGTCAACATCAGCAAAATTCCAGATCAAGTATCAATAATTTTAAAAAGGGAAATGAAAAACCATCTTCATCCTCTATATCTAACTTTAGTAGAGAAAACTCATCAAGTTCAGCAAGAGGTGTTATTATTAATAACAATAAGCATTTATCAAAAGAATTGAGCAGGGTTTATGCAGAAAAAGAATCCTGGTATGGAAGTTTGGACAGAAATATGACAAAAAAGAAGAAGAGGGGAATGATTGATCAAAAAAGATACATTGGTTCAATGGCAGCTTTAGATATTGACCAAGCTCATCAAGTTAGTAATAATAATAATCGAAGTGTTGCTGGAGATCTTAATCTTAAACCTGATGAACAGTATGAGGTGGGACTTCCATCTTTAACAGAATTCAGAGCAGGATTGCCATATCAAAAGAGGCTGGACATGTTGATTAAGTATCCTCAACATGTACCTATTATGAAAATGCCCATTAATCATCAATTTCATCAACAATATCAACAGCAACAACAGAATATAAATCTTAATACTTCACATACATTAAATAGTAATCCATCATCATCAACATCTTTGAATCCGCATTATTATGGTCAACCTGAGCCTTCAACATCTGCGTCTGCATATAAATCGAATCAGCAGCAGTACCAACATCAACCAAGAGATTTACGATGTCAAAACCATTCTATTATTGGGATTGGTCATGCTGGGATGATTGGTGAGGATATGTCAAACTCTATCCACAACCACAATATTATGTATCAACAACATCAACAACACCAGTTAAATGAATCAACACTTTCAACACAAAATTCAGCCAGTAGTATAAATGATTTTAAACGATTTCAACCAAATCTAAATTCAACTCATATGAGATCAAGTTCTTATATTGACACCTCAACACCAATGATTATGAATAACACCACCACCAATACAAGTGAAGTTTTTAGTCCACCACTTCCCAATCTTCCTTTGGATTCATACCCATCAAAAGTTCCAATCCCAGGTAAATTATAACTTGACTACTGCTGATAGTTATTCATTTTCATTATAAATTGAGTATAGTCTAAATAAATATTTTTTTTATAGAAACTTCTCTAACTATAAGTTCAGGATTTGAAGAAGTTGAAAGCTATATGCAAGGATCAACCGGTGCTGATAGTTCAAGGGATAATAAGGACACAAGCAATAATTCAAGTAAGCAAACTTCAAACTGATAATTGTATTATAATTGTAAGCAAATAATTTACATTTAGAAAATAAATAAATCTATTTTAATAGGTGAAAGCAAAATTAGCTTTTCAAACGAATCGACCAAGCCGTAAGTGGAATATCTTTTATTATTATTATTATTCATTTATTTAATTCGGCTCTAAAAAATTTCGATTAAAGTAATAAGTCTTTCAATGGGTTGGACAATATTAAAATAATAAAAAATTGTATTTATTTTCCACAGGTTTGAAATGTCTGACTATTACAAGTACAGTCTCAAATTCAGGAAACAAAAATCTGCATCTATATCGCCAGAAACAATGGGTAAAAAGTTATAACTTCTTACTTTTAATACAACAACATAATAATCTTTTTTATTTTACATTTTAGAAAATCCAGCTTCTATTTCATCAATTTCACCTGAATTTTATCCGCTAGTCAACCATGGACCTCCACCATTACCAAACCATTCAGCTTCTTTTGGAGTCGAAAATTTGCAATTGCATCAATCAAGCGGGTTATCTAATGTATTTTCAAATTCAAATACAAATCCTAATAATAGTAACAATCAACATCAACAACAAATAATCCCAATCCCACCGAAGCCCTCAAGCTTTTCTCACTCAAATCTACAAATAATTAACCAAAATGATATAATAAATGGTAACCACAATCAAAATTTTAATATATCTCACAACAACAACAACAACAATCATTCTGCACAATTACAACGACAGCAAGATAATAATTCACCCCCGGAATTACCTCCAAAGCATAAGTAAATCAAAAATATTATTATACCTTTTATCATTTTTGACAACTGTTTTTTTTCTACTTTCAGTCGCAATAGATTATTAAACTCTCAACACCAGCAAAATCAAACAAATGCTCATTATCACCACCATCAACAACAATCGATGACAATCATTAGCCCACCAGCAAGTGACAATATTAACGGGGTCTGGATAATGGATTCATCAACCATTGTTTAAGTAGGGTACTTAAAATAATCAACTACTACTTATTACTATTACCTAGTAAAAAATGTAATGAAGAGAAAAAAATGTATTTACAACTAACTGTAACGATAATAATTTATAAATGTAGGTACATATTATAATATGTACTAGAAAGCTACTTAAAATACAGCTAATACTAATAATATATACTCCTGCTACTTCGTGGAAAACTCAGCTACTTAACTCATGTTTTTAGTTAACCTAATTTTATACTAATTGTATTTTTAAATATATTTACCTACTATAAAAAGTTTATGATTAATTCCAAGTCATTCCAATTTGTATGAGATATGACATTAATTTTACTACCTACCTACCTATTTATTTATTATTTTTAGACTTTCAACAATCAATGCAACTTAATAACGTAAATAAAAATAATCTCTGTTAATATTTTAAAAACATGTAAAAGGTGTAAATAGAGTTATTTTGATTTTACAGATCTATTAAAGTAATTTAGATTTATTTTATTTTATTCTTCATTTTAAAAAAATATGTAAGTAGTAAAAATAGAACACTTGAGATAAAAGTGTAAAAAGTAGGACAAAAATATTCAAGAAAAAATTACATTAGAATAGGTGATTAATTATTTTAGATGAATAATTCATCGTTGAGCTTCAGTTCAATTCAATTATATCATAATCATCATTGTACCAGATGAATCTTTTATCACTAGACACTTGCAATAGGTTCAGATGCATTAGTCTCAGAATTAGTTGGATTTGTTGATGACAAATGACCAGCAAATTTTTCCCAGACGCAATTATTGAGCCCATATCTATTTCGAGCAATTTCAATGGCAAAAAACTGAACTCTAGTAACAAGGATTGTATTATCTTCTGAATATTCACCGGTGCAGTTAAGCCTTAAAAGGGTCCCAAAGCTGAAATCTTCAATAAATTTTAATTCTTCACAAAAATCTCTCCATTTCTATTGGTAAAGGCAAAATAAAACGAGTGATTAGAATTATATGACTGATAGAGAATAGGATTGAGAATTGAGAGTTGATTTAGAAAACTATTCCCATTTTTACCTGCTTTGCATTAGGTGATTTTAAATTATCAATAGGTATATCATCAACTGGAAATCCCTCAAAATGCCTTACGAAGGTATTATAGATCAAATCATCAACTTTGGTTAAATGTAGGTATCTTGGTTCTGCCGAACAAAGGAGCTATATAAAATTTAGAAAAGGAAACAATAAAACCATGATCTTAAAACCTTAAAATCGTAATATGTATCATTAAACTAATTTCATTAGGTTGCTGTAGTAGGTAGATAATAGATACTCTACTCATTGTCATCGTATTTTAATAAAAATCTACTCTTTTAAAACCTATAAAAGTATATTTAATCAAGCTCTGAAAACCGTAAATAACTTTGGCCTCAATTGAAAGAACTATCCACAATCTACTTTGTAAAATTGAGGCCAATTTCAGGATTTTAAAAGCTGAATTTAATTGAATTCAAAGATAAAAAGTAAAGTATTATAAAAACAAGAATATAATTTAAGAATTTAAGCTTACATTATAATGAATATCTGCATATGTTCCTGCTTTGGCTGCCTATAATTGTTAAAAAAAAGACAATTAAATTAATTTAGTCAAATCTTTTAAGAAAACTATTTTAAACTAACAATAAGATTTAAAGGTCAGAAGTTAGAATCTACTCTAGGTAATTCTTAAAGTACTTTACAAAATATCTGCTGAAATCTGAACTTTTACATGATAATTATATTCCTATTCCTAATATATAACCCAAAATGAGCCTATTTTACAAATCATCATAAAAATATAGGTACATAGAATCCATACAATTATGAACCTAGCCTTAACCAACTTGACCCTTAATTATGACTAGATACAAATACAACACAAATTACAAATACATGCATTAAAATAAAGTAGGACTATAGATTATAGGGTATTAATGTGAAATGACTCGATTGAAAGTCGAGTTACATTGAGATGAGAATTACAATTAAAATGACAACTAAATTTTAACTTACCCATAAAGCTTCAACTTGAGCCTATATTAAATTTAATTATGTATATTAGTAACTGTTATTAATTTTAAAAAATAGAATAGAAATAAAGATATAAAATTGGCTTTACGTTATTGTCGTATTCATCGGCCGGCCTGGACAAGAGGCGAGCACCCTCCATCATCCCATTCACGTCCATCGTCACTCTCACCTCCCTTATATAGATAGATAGGTAGTTAAGAAATACTCCAACAATTACCTAATTAATTTACAATTAAGTGTCCAGTTTAGGATTCGAGACGAGTGGTTTTTTGATTTTGGTCGAGTTTGAAGTTGAGGTTTTAGTACACACACAAGAAGAAACCTCTAAAAATGCAATTGCAATGATGTGATGCTGGAAAATTTTGCATACCCAGTACCCAGAGCAGCATTTCATTTTTTATAGGCATTTATTTAATTTATTCTAGAAGATTTTGACCTATTTTTCTGGCAGGTCAATTAAAACCTTAATATGTGAAGCCTTATTACTACTAAACTAATAAGTTTGTAGGTCCTGTACCCTATATATTTTTTCAATAAATAAACGATAAAAACGAGTCTTTTCTTTGGTACTACAAAGTTCTGTTATTTTTTAAAGTAATAGTTATTATTATAGTTATGTCATCTTTAGTTATAAAAGGAAACAAATGAGCATTATCTAATAGATAGTCTTAGAAAATCAACTTAAGATTAAGTACCCTACCCTACCTATACCTATTTAATGAGTGTCAAGTTAAAGTTTTCAGGTTTTTTGAACTTGTAAATTGTAAAAAAAATCATCAAATAAAAATCCTTAACTTAGGTATAGAAAATAGGAATGAGAAGTGAGAGGAGGTGCTCCTTTTATAATACTTTAATACAACAAGTCAGTTATTTAATAAACTTCAAAATCTTTATGAATATAATTTATTTATATTCTAGTAAATAGTTAATTTTAGTAGACATACAGATATACTGCTGTACATAAGATATTAAGGTTTATAGTAATTTTTAACAAATTCTCATCATACTCAATACTCATTTATAAATATTAAATAACTCATACTGTGTAGGTATAACATACTACCTACCTAAGATAATAATATAATTTAAAAATTAAACTAATCGTTTAAAAACTAATAATATTTAGGTAAAAATGTTTTTTTTTAAAATCATTTTCTCCAATTATTATCATCACCAGCAGCAGCAGAGAACCCTCGATCTTTTGGTCTACTATCTTGATCTTTTCTGATACTACGATCTCCTCCATCACGTTCACGATCTCCTCGTCCAGCTCGATCTCCTCCTTCACGTCCAATACGATCTCGATCCCCATCTCGTCCACCACGATCTCGGTCTCCATCTCGTACACCACGATCTCGAGCACCTGACTCACCATCTCCACCTCTTTTAAATTTTGGAACATAAGCACCACTTCCACCTCCCGTTGGTGCTGGTTTTTCTCGCCATTCGTTCCATTCTCTAGCTACATGTATTCAAAAAGAAGAAAGATAATATAATATATGCTATTCACCACCGGTCAACTTTAATAAACTCCCTAGTCTATTTAGTCTTACCATCATCATCTTTTCTTCGAGTAGATGGTGGTGGTGGTGGCGGAGCTTCACCTTCTATTTGCTTCAACTTATGTCTAGGGACCCAAACATTCTTCGTCTCTGTTGATGCTGCTGCTTGTGTGGTTGCAGGTCTTTCTCTTGCTGGAGGTCGATCCGAGCCTCGCCATTCATTTGCTCCACCTAAATTGAAATTAGGATTATTAAACAAATTATAATAAGAGTTTACAAAGTAATGATAATAAAAATACTACGTATACGTAGCAGATAAATAATCAGCTAATGACAACGACTATACTATAGTTATTGTGGTTTTGGTTAAAAAAATTAGATATTTGCTTACCTGTAGGTGGATTAGCAGCTTTTTCTGCCGTGGCTCTTTCTTCAATTTCCCGTTCTCTGGCTAATTGTTTTTCCAAAGTTTTTCTATTCTTCTCATCAATTTCTTTTTGGATTTTCTCACGTTCTTCCCTCTCTAGCTCTGCCTGAATCCGGTCTATTTCTTCCTTCTTTTTCCTGTCTTCTTCGAATTTCTCTTCAAAATACTTACGCCTTTTATCATTCTTCCTCTGATCTCGTCTCTCGGCCAATCTCTTGGTTCTCTCTTCATTAAGTCTTTTCTCAAATTCTGATACTTTAGCTTCGAAGACATGACGACGACCTTCCAATAGAGAAGTCAAAAATGTTTCTCTATCCTCGGCCATCCTCTTTAAACGATCACGAGCATTAACTGAAAGCTTTCTATCTTCGATGACATGTGTAATCCTCTCCTTCTCATGAACCTCCCAATCAGCCTTCTCAAGCTCTTTCTTCTCAACAATAAATTTCTCGATTACAGTAATTTCTTCAATCCGTTTAGCTCTTTCCAAGTGATCATTCCTTTTCTCTTGTGACTTCATCCTGGCTAGATGTTCTTTAGCTTCTTTCTCCATCTCTTCCTGCTGTCTTTGCATAAAAGTCTCCACATCCAATGTATCATCTTCCTCAAATTTTTGAGCAATTTTCTTTCCAATTTGAGTTCGAGAAATGAGGGCAATTTTATCTTTCATTCTCCTCTGATTAATTTCTTGCTTCTCATTCTCCGCTCGTTTCCTTTCCCTCTCTTCTCGTTCCGATTCCAATCGTTTTTGCTCAATCATTTGCTGCTGCTTAACAATTTGCTCATTCTTCCATTTCTCCTCATTCTCTTTATCAACAGCTGATCGTTCAAGCTCTTCACGACGTTCAGCAATCATTTTAGATCTCATCAAAATTGTCTTATGTGTTTGTTTCTCAGTTAGTTTATACATTTGTGATATTTTGATTCGTAGAGCTTCTTCTTCAGCCTTAAAGAGAAACAAAAATAATTAAAGATTATAATTTAAAAAAAATTACCTAGTTAGTAGGATAATAAAAAGTTCAAATTTTTAACTTACAGTTACATTTGATGTTGATATATAATTAATTGTTTCATCTAAAGTTTCAAAAACATTCACAAGTTGAAGACGTACCTGAATTAAAAGAATCAAAAAAAAGCATTAGATTTATTTTATTAAGATATTAAGATAGTAAATTTAAAATTATTTAAGTGAATCTCAATGAAAGGAAGGGTACTTACAGATTCGGAAGGCATAGTTTGTAAATGAGGTCCTTCAACAATATCCTCGCGATTAGCTTCATTTAAAGAAGAACCAAATTTTATGCTATTCGATTTATGATCAATTTGAATTTGAACATCATTATATCTAACAGCATCGACTAAAAGTTGTTCCAAATGAGCTGGGTTGGCAAAAATGGTCATTTTTAACAAATGATTATAATACATACTTTGATAGACCTAAAAATAATTTAAAATAAATCGTTAGTAAATCACTTAAATGTACATGAATTACAAATTACTATAAAGAAATGATAGGTAAAATCTTACTTGTGATATCTGTTTAATCAATCTCACAAGTGTTACATCTTGTAATGGTTCCACATATTGAGTTAAATATTCATTCTCGGGTACAGCAATTATTTCTTTAGCAATTTTATTAATTTCATAGCAAAGACCCAGTGGATTAAATTCAGTTTCTAATGTATCATGAAGTTTATTTAATTGTGGAATTGCATTGCTTAGAACAGATTGTCTATTCAAATCTCTTATTAGTGAAGCCCTGGTTGGTGGTTGAGGAAGAAAAAGAAGTGTTGAAAGTTTTTGAGCTTTTTCAAACATGGTCTTATCGCTCTCAACAAACCACTCAAATTCTGGGTGAGAAACTGGGAATGGAATAACCAATGTAGCTAGCACAACTTGTGATGCATTCCTAAAAAGTTAATAAAAAAACACAAAATTAATAAACTCTTGTAATTTCTAATTAAATCAAGATAGTTTTAAACTTTATCTATATAGATTTAAAATCAGTAGTGGTAAGTTTTGTCAGCAAAATAATAAATCTGAACTCTGGCCAAATTAATCATCATTTTAATTTTATAACTAAAATTTTATAAACCAAGTATTAAATAACTTACTTTTGTAGCTCCTCTTGAGAAACATTTTTCTTCATATCTTTGCACAACATGTAGTATTTTAATAGAGTTGCAGCATGAAATAAATAATTCCCTGCTTTCCAAAAGACCAGCGAGAGTTTTTGATAGTAGTAGGCCATCATTCGAGTTTGAGATTTTTTGGATTGATTCATCAATAAATGTATATCTTCAATGGCTTTATAAGCCTCTTGCCAAAGCTACATTTCGCAGAATCAAGTTGCGATAATCTAGTCTCCATATTAAGTTGTTGTGTTTCAGGCGATGAAAAGTCAATGGTATTCATTTGAGTGCTACCACGATAGATTATGTCATCAAAATGTTTTCTAAGTCGCTCACATAGTTTACGAAATTCAGTTTTAGGTAAGATTTGGGAATCCGGGCAGTGACCTTCTCGACGACCCAGGGTGCCAAACCAATACATAAAAATGATATAACACAAAGATAAGATGGTCCCGGAACCGTGCGGTGTCAAAGGTCATAGGTAAAATTTTACCTCCGGGGGGGTTGACAGTTCACCTTTTCGCCACAAACCTAACCTGACCTAACCTATAGCAATCATAACCCCTCAATGTAGTCACAGGAACCGTGCAGGTCACTTGGAGGGTGCCAAATTCGCTTTTGGGTCAAAAAGTAAGAATTTTGTTCAGAGGTCGCTTCGCGACCTTATGTACTCCCTATGACCCAAGGATCATTTTTATGTATTGGTTTTGCCCCCTAGGTCGTAGGGGAGGTCACTGCCCGGATTCCCAAATCGTACCCAGTTTTACGATTATAACTCACGATCAGACAGAACTTGAAGGCCTAGGTATATAAAAAAGAAAATCCACTGAATTTAAATATAAATGTAATTATACTAGGTATGTAAAAATTATATTTACCATTTGAGCAATATCATGATAGAGATTTTCTAGACGAGCATTATTTCTTAGAAGATCAAGGCATGAATTAAATACAAGTGTATGATTCCCATAAGAATTTAACCCATGGAATGAGTGCTGCCCGATCACTTCTTTCTTGTGCTTGCTCTTCAGTTATGACACTAATTGAAAAAAAAATCCAAATTAATCTTATTCTCATTATTTTTCGAGTGATGTCTGATGTTAAATAATATTTTAAACTTACTTAAGAAGTGTCATTTCAGCCATAGAAAGATTATCCAAATCGTCAACCTCCACAACAGCCTGTGTTGAAGCTTCTAATAAAACTTTATTCTTCAGTGAATCACGTACACCCTCAGTCCTATCTTCAGCCATTTTAATAAAGCTTCTAATGACCTTTTCCAATAGACCAACGTTTACCTAAAAAACAAAAAACAAATATTTTAAAATACAATAATCTCATCATGTTATTATAACATTGTATAAAAAACTAAAAAGGTCAGTATTGGTGAGTTTTATCAACAATTATACTCTATACTCTGGCCGAAATAATCATCATGTAAACCGTACTCCGTACTTTGTAAAGACAAAAATTGCAAAAAATTGCACTTACCGATTGGCACATTAGTCGATACTGGTAAAGAACTTCTTTAGCAGTGTGGGGTTTCTTCAATTCGACACATAGTTCAAGATATTTCAGCATATGGGCTCAATAACCTTCTCACATCGTACAATGTTTCCAATGCTCTCGATGGCTTTCCAACTTCGATAAATTCTAAAATAAAAATAAATAAATAAAAAAGGTATACGATTAACTCACATTATAATTCATTAAATAGGTCAACAGCAGGCACAAAATTACACTACTTTTATTTTTAATTACTATTTTTAATTACTATTATTTTTATCTACTTTTACTACCTTCCCGACGACCTAGGATATAAAAACAATACACTAAATAAAAATGATCATTGGACCAAGGGCCCTCAAGAGGAGTTCAAAAAATGCTGCCAGGGTTTGAAAATCCTACCCATTATATAACGAGTCTTACCTCTGACCTCTGGTAATAGCGAGTCATTCATGGCCCAAAACCTTGAAAACTTGAGCTTATGATGAGAAGTAGGTTGAAGTTGACATTCGATTTGACTTTGCTTTAAGTAAAAGTGTTGTTAGGCTAGGTGCTTTAGTTGACAAGAATGTCCAGCGTCCTGAGCACAATGTGTAAATAATAATACGGCATCAAAATTCCTTCTATGATGATGCTGGATATTGGTGATATTTTAGAGATGGAGGTGAAGATGTTGAACTGACATTGACACTTTAAAAATGACACTTTGAAATACTTAATAAATAACCTCTGAAAAACCAAAATTAGATCTCAATCTCAACCAAATTTGGTTTTTCAGAGAAGATTTAACAGATAAATGACCAAACTCCAAACATATAGGTAATAGGTACACAAGTACCTAAACCTAACCTTTACTTTGAAATACTAAAATCTCAATAAAAATTGAAAAATAAAATATAAAAATACCTACATCAATTTCTTTAGCATTGTGTGTTATGATATGTTAAAATTGCGAGGGTAGTTCTTAAAATAGTCGTCCACTTGCGTGGTGCGATTATCACCAACTT
>JAQIXA010001206.1:0-27342 GCA_034699045.1 Nanhermannia cf. coronata Gr-Ori-00579 | reverse complement strand
TTCAGCCTGAGATTTCCCCCTCTCTTTATAGTGAGAAATGATGGTTGCAAATTGATCATTATACTCTCTGAAGGAATGGGTCGACAAACCAGAGATGATGATGACTGCAATGCCACAAACCTGTCAATTTTTTAATTTTTAATTAGAAAATCTTTGAAATTATACATTTATTTACCAAAAGTACTGTAATATAAAAATAATATATTCGATTAAAGTTCAAAATCAGCAATCTATCAAATAGTGGAGCATTTTCCATTTTGGATTGAATTTTTCAAGTACAAAACGCCATCAAAAATATTTCAAATTATTACTAGGTAGGGTATTGAAATTTTTTGGAGATTATTAGAATGGATTCTCAAATAGATTTTGATTGTTTATATGGAAATTTAAATACGATTTATACAAATTTGCTTGCTAAATATCATTATTCGTATAAAAATTGCGAATACTGAATACATAGCCTATATCTAAGGCCTTGAATTAATTTACCGAATAAACTGAATTAAACAGGATTGAATATTTCAATTTTTAAATTCCAATGTACTCGTAGACTAACATTTCTCAACCAGTTTCAAATTCTGATTCCAGTAAAAATATTCTAGCATTTTTTATTCGACTATTTTTGCATTAGATTATAAAATTATAAAATTCTTCATTCAAAATAACAAAAAGATTTCATTATAAACATCAACAATTTTCAATTTTACCCTGCAAGTATAAAATTGTCGAGGTATTCAAAATGTAAAAATGTAAAACTCCAGATAGCTATCATAAATGGCCATTAATATCATAATCATTACATGAACATGTTTGAGTTATCTAATTTTAAATTTAAATCAGTAAATTTTAAATTCAACATTCAAACTTACCTTTATGTATTTATGTAGTTATTACTAGTTCTGATTCTGGGAATTTTCAATCAATCAGATATGCATGGATCAAATTAGTAGTCAATCGTAAGGTCTAAACGACCCGAAACTTTTACTTTTATTGTAGGTTAGGTATCTTATAAAATTTTTGAGATATTAAAACAGACAGAGATACAGAAATACCTTTTTTACTGGGTGCTATTATACGAGCTCGTAGCTGGTTTCAAAATTTTCAAAAAAAAAACAAAATTAATCATATTAAAATTAATTCTTTTTAACTTTAGTTAAAACATATGCTAATTGTAATTTTAAATCAAAAATACTCTCCATTTATGTTCATACATCAAGGTATATAAAGCCAATTTTTCATTTTATAAATGTTATAAAATTGCCATTAATACCCTACTATAAACATAAGCTCTATATTTTCTTAAAAAATGAAACTTTTAGCTTTATTTTTCGTTGTGATTTTTTGCATCCTCGAATCAACAGTTGCCAGTAATGGATATTATAATCAACTCCAAAAATTTCCAAAATTTCTAAAAATTTCTGTATTTTCTAGCTGATGAGCAATTCGTGTATGCTGCTGGAAATTTCCTTTTCATAAAAACGACTTATTGCTCAGCATCCCTTTGCAGTAATATGTGTCGAGGAATTGACTCTACTTTTACCTCACACTGTCAAAGTAATTTCGAATTTATATCCAAATTACTAATTTTTTTTTAATTTTTAATTTTTTTTGTTTATCTAGATGATTATGCCAGATTCTGTGTTTGCAAGTCACCCACAGCTATTAGAAATTGTTAAAAATCTTGAAAATACAAAATACCAAAATTGAATAAAATCATTTAAAAATAATCATTAATTAGATAACTTTTAGATTAGGTTTATTGCTCTGATTTAGAATATAAGGTGCAAATACTGATACTGTTAATCGGGATTTAAAGTCATAAATCTTTCAAGATAATTTTTGTAAAATTTCAAAATAAAATGTTGTAATTAAATTGTGTATTTTAATTAAGGTGGCTCAATGGTCTAAGGGTATGATACTCGCTTTGGGTGCGAGTGGTTTCGAGTTCGAGTCTCGATTGAGCCCCACTAATTTTTTTGACCTTTTAGGTCATGAAAATATTTGCAATTTTTGCAAATATTTTTCAAAATAGGATATTTCATATTGAATTTTGTATATTTATCGATTTTTAATGTCTTCTAATTTATTTCAATAAACAATTGAAATTGATTACGAATAGTAATTCGAAAAATATTTAACGACTTAAAACTTTCTCATAGTAGAGTACTTAAATTTTTTTTAACATACCTTATTAACATTAGCATATTTATAGATAGTCAGCTTCCCTCGTTTAGGAGTATTAATGAATCCTTGATATGCCTGAACTCTCTTGCCATCCTTAATTGTGTATGGAATTTTAGAAAATCCTACAAAAAATGACAAATATTTCGTAAATTTTTTGTACATAATTTCAAATGGTTACCTTCATTTGTAAGCCCATTCATGTCACCAACTCGAAATCCTAGATCTTCACCAGCTTTCAGGAAATATTTGACCAAATGACCGAAATCCAAATATCTTATGGGAATTTCTCCTTCTTGACCATGATTCTCATCTATAAATTTTAAAAATTTAGAAAAATTATAGAAATTTTTCATGTTGAACCTTACCTTGATCATCAAAACTTTCATGTTTTTTGAAAAATGGGATAAGATTTTCGTAATTCCATCTAGGATCTTCGAGTGTTTTGGCCCACCAACTGTAGATTTCTGGATGTCCTCTAAAATCATAATTTTAAAAAAAAATCAGGATTTAGATGGAAAAATTAGAAATGTCCATATTTAATTACCTGTAGTAGACCATAGCATTTATACTAGTAGTACCACCAAGAACTAAAAAAATTTGATAGCAAAATTTTTCAAAAATTTAATAATATTTTACCTTTTCCTTGATGGTATAAAACTTTCTATAAAAATTTAGAAATAATAAATTTCCAATATTCTGTAAAAATAGACTTTACCCCAGAATTCAATGATAGTCCAGCTTGTTTCAGTTTTTTCGATTCGTACATCCAATCAGCTATTTAAAATTAAAATAATTTTGGTTTAATTTTTCTATATTTTTTTAAGAAATTTGGATTACTTTGATTCTGATGCTGGATGCTCGAAAAGAAAGTCGGGACAGGCATAATCTTAAGCAGAAGTAGTAGGTTAGAGACATTTTTATAAAAAAAATTAGTAATTAATTTACAGGATGAAGTTCACCACCAGCTTCAATTAGAAGAACGTCATAATTGTCCGCAAGTCTATAAGCAATTAAAGAACCTCCAGCACCCGCTCCAACTGGAAAAAATTTGATTTTAAAATTCAAATATTAGCATTTTGAAATTTTTTTGGCAAGCTTTACCTATAAGCCTTATAGTATAAGGACCTTATAGTATAAGGTCCTGAGTCCTGACCTATCTCATTTAAATTGATATAACATAGGAAGCATATGAAATTTAGGATTTTTAATAATTTGACTAAATATAAATTTTTCGAAATATACTGTATATCTGACCTGACCTGACCTATGATTATTTTGAAATTTTTGAATAACGAAAATTACGAGTGTGTAAAATACTGGTATTACAGTAATCGAAATCATAAATAAAGAATTTTTTATGTTTAATTACAATGGATCTAATCCTAATCCTAAACAGCCTAAAATCCTACAGTTTTATGAAAAAAATTTAGAACTTTTTAATATTGTACCAACCTATAATAAAATCAAATGTTTGGTTCTTGTTCGTCGCATTTTGCTGCATTTGAGTTTTATCCGTGTCCACATCACCCTGATAAAATGCAAGCAGGTAAATTGGTAGAGTTTTTGCTATCCCATAGAGAAAAAGGACACTTAAGGGTACACTCAATATGTCCTGACCAACCGGAAGTCCTTGACCCGGCTGATTCAAGGGATTCAAAAGGGTTCTAACAAAAATTTGGGAAATTTTTATAATTAATTAACAGATTATAATATAGGTGAAATATGAACTTACCCTAAGGCTTCTAAACTCATTTTTTATTAAAAAACGAGCAAAAATATTGGAGAAACTGTTAAATTCCAAAGTCTTGCAAAATGTTGGTAAAAAAATTAGAAATTTCTATTGTTTCGCATATTTCACAAGTGTACAAGGTTAAAAGTGAAATTTTTCAAGTCAAAAATACCAACTAAAGTCTCATAGTCTGATTCTGATTACTGATTTACTTGGTTATTGAAAATTTTCTTAAAATACCCTTGCCATAATTATAAACATTGAGCATTTAAACCTTTAAAAAATATAATTAAATTTTTGTTTATAAATACAAAATTAGTTTTATTGCTACTCTATTGTTACTGCTAGTTTGTAACGATTTTAAATAAATATTTTTAAAAGATATTTGAATTTCATTTTTTAATGTATCCATTTCTTATGAGAGTTTTTTAAAATATTACAATTTTATATGAAAAATTATAGTAACCTTACAATAATATATCTTACTATTTTCAGAAATTGTAAATTAATAGCTCAATTATCAATTAAATTACTACCTACCTAGACTAAAATACACCTTCATCAATAGTTATGAGTCTTGTTTCAAATTTCGATTTTGAAATCATATAGGTACGAGTATCGGAATGTAATCGCATGGACAAGAATTGAGATTTCAAATTGTAAATTTAGTAAAGAATAATTCATAAAATATATCCATAAGATTTGTCTAATCAGTTATTAATCGCTATCACTAATCTATATATAATTTTACATATATATGAATCTAATCTAATTTTTTAATGCATAACTATACCTGGAATTTCCAGGTTATTGTGTCGATAGTCTATGATTTTGCTTTTTAATTTAAAAATATCTAACGATAAGTATAGGTACTTACCAAACCAATACTTGATTATTGGCGTACCTAGCACCTATATACATTTAATATCTATTATTAATTGTTTAGGAACTTAACTTACTTATGTATTGTTATGCGCTTATTCACTACCCAGTACCCAGATATTTATGAGAAAATTGACACATTTAATTTTGTCTACCTTACCTATCTACATAAATATTAATTATTGGTGCCTAGGGTAAGGTAAAAAAAACATTTTGTACTATCAGTTAGTTGCAAGGAGTAAGTAAAGTACCCAACTGATGAGAATCCAAGCTTTACATTTTTTATATGGGATAAGGGCAGTTTTAAAGATAAAAATTTTTAAATGACATTTGACAAGTTTAATAAGTGATACCTACCATGATAAGTACAATCTATTAAATTAGATAATTATCAGTGGCAACCTATTATATCAATGCTAATATTTACCCCTTTAAAAATAACCATAAAAATTTTTAAAAAAAACATATTTTTATATAAATGTAAATGTAAATGTAAATATTCGTATCTGCAGATCCTTAATGATAGGCAACTTTTTTGTGATTCTAGAAATTTTTTAAAATTAGAAAAAATTAAAATATGTATATTTTAGCTACCCCAAATTAGAATTAGGGAAATAAATATTATGTAGATGTGGATGTGATTAGGATTTTCTGAATTTGGACTTTTTGTATTACCCTACCTGTATGTAGGTAAAATTATTATCTCAAAAAATTAATTAAATCTACGCACTTGAAACTAGTCAATATCATTACCAATGACATTTATTTTCCATGTAATTAAATTAGCCTTAAACTTCAAGTGTCAATCAAGTACAGTAGGTACTCGATTCAGTTTTCGAGAACTTTGTCTCGTCTTATCTCTAGCTATTTAAAGTCGGGTCACCTGGATTTGAATTCCAGTTGGAATTTTAAAATTGTAAAATCCGCTACCTAAAAACCATGAAATCCCTTTTAATTTTCGCCGTACTTTTGGGTGTTGCCTTTGGTACAAATTAATATTTAAATACATGTCTAAAACTATCAAAAAATTACGAAAATTTACTAAAATTTTAATTAATTATGCAAATTTAGCTGGCCCACTCAAGAACTTCAAAGGCAAGAGGCTTTTTGCCCCTATGCAAGAAAGGATTATTGGCGGAGAACAAGCTGATGAAGGTACCCTACCATATTAACAAATTTTTATTTTTGCCAATTTTTAAAATTTTGATATATTTTTAGTCAAATTTCATTTTTTTTTCGAAAAAATTTGACACAATTTTTAAACTAAATTTTGATGATTTTCCAGGTGAATTCCCATATTTAGTTTCAATCCAACTTTTCGGAGCCCATTCTTGTGGCGGTTCTATCATTAATAGCAAGTAAGCCAATCTTAAAATTAAGATTATTTCAGCTTCAAATACACTCTTTCATAATACACTTATAAGAATACAATTACAATACAAAATTCAATGGTTGAAAAATTAATTTTTCCTCGAATCTTACAAAAAAAACTATTTTGAAAATAATTACAGAACCTCTTAATTAAATATCTTATTTATAGAAATTTTCTGAAAAATATTTGAAATAACAAATTTCCTAGCGTTTAAAAACCTCAAGACAATTTTTGCCTTTCTAGCAAATCTGGCATTGCAAAATTTGACAATTTTGTAATTTTTTATATCTAAAATTTGAACTGAAAGCATTTTGAAATATTTTGAAAAAAGTAGGGTATTGTAGGAGTAGGGTATAATAGTAGTTATTTAGAATTGCCTACTGATTCAAAATTTAATCAAAATATTGTTTTTTTTTAAATTTTAGTCACATCTTAACTGCAGCTCATTGGTGAGTACAAAAGTGTTATTTTACTATTAGTTCTCTATTTTCAACTCATTGATATATGTACATACGAATAAATTATAGATTTTTAAAAATTGTTAATAAATTATGAATTCTTCCATTAGTTTGCAAGGAATGTTGCCAATTCTGATCACAGTCGTCGCTGGTGCTCACAACCAAATGGCACCAATTGAAGAGGAACCAAGTCAACAAAGAATTGGCGCACTTTTGCACTTTTGTAATACAAAAATTCAAAAGTTTTATAAAAAAAATTAATTGATCCTTTTATTTTAAACAGTGCATCCAACTTGGGATGAGTAAGTTACAACATATATACCTATATGTATAGTTTTTTACTATAACTATTGAAATATACTATACTTGATTGATTGATGTTACATTAACATATTTATAATTTTAAATATTTAAAAATAATAATTAATTAACAGAGTAGCAATCAGTGGAGACGTGGCCGTAATTCGACTTGTAAATATTCTCGATTTAGACGATGCAGATGGTCGTGTACGACCACTTCCAGCAATTGCAGATCAAGATTTTGAATTCCCAGAAGGAAGTAATTAAATCCACTATTTAAATGATTTATATTTGTAATTAAATTATATTTTTTTCCTCCGAATTTAGCATTGGCTGTTAATATGGTAAGTTTGACATTTTTTCAAAATAAGGATTTTAAAGAGTACTTTGAGTAATTAAAATAACTATCTATTTAATTAAAGGGCTGGGGGTACACCTACAATGGTATGCATTTTTAAAAATTAAGTTTAGTAATAAAAATTATATAAGGTTAATATATGTAGTTGGATTACATTTCTATACTATAGTTGAAACAAATATGTACATAATATTTATTTTTTTTTATTTTTTTTATCAGGAGCGGTAGGTTAATAATTAATTAATTAATAATAATATAGTAATATAGTAATAATTAATTATTTAATTAAATAACCTTAATAAATAAGTTTCCTATATTACTACTTGTAGATTTTACCAGCTCGATTTCCACACAAAGTCACCATTAAAACATGGGACAGAGCCCATTGTAAGTTACTAAAATACTAAAAATAATTTTGCCTATTTTGCATAATATTTATTATTTTTATCAATTTTTTTCTGAAAATCAAAAGGCGAACAAATTTACAATGCTATCAATCCATTCACCACTAGGTTAGTAACACAAAATAAGAAATTTTCAGCTATCTATTTATTTAATTTGGATCTAAAAAAACTAGATTTTGATCTTTATTTTGCTTATAAAAAATATTGATTATTACCAATACATAGTACATACGAGTATTATATCTAATAGAAATATTTTCTCTTTAAAAAGCATGATTTGCGCTGGAAGTCATGAAGGACTAAATGCTGGTTCATGTTCAGGTATGCAAATGGATCTGATCTGATCCAAGGATCCAAGTCGGGTCATAACGTCATTATTCGACTTGGATCTTGAAAATTTCCAACCTTTGAGATTACAGATATTAATATGCAATTTTTTGTCTCAGGGGACTCTGGATCTCCATTGATGTGTGGTGACATTTGTTGCGGAGTTGGTAATGAATTTATAGATAAAAAATTGTGAAAATTTTAATTTTTAACAAATTTTTATTTCAAAATTTTAGTCTCATGGGGAATTCAAGGGGAATGCGGATCTCCAGAATGGCCAACAGGTAATTTCAAGATTTTCTATAATATTTTATTTCTTTAATTACATTTTGTATTTATATCAATAGTATTCGGCAGAGTTGCTTATGCTTCAGACTGGATTAAAGCAACTGCTGGAATCGATTAAACTAAAATCAAAATTTCTTAATCAAATTCTCATTTATTTATTATTCTATTATGTCAGTAAATTGAATAAAATGTATCAAAATTAGTAATTGGTATCTCTTAAAAAAGCTTATTAAACTATTTCAAAACTTGTATTTTGACAATTTTTTAAATTATCAAATTCATTTTCAATATCTATGAGCATATCTTGCATTTCCTGATCGGATTTGAAAGCTGATTTGATTCCAGTCCCCATAAATCGAAGTCCTTTTGATGTGCTCGTCGATGATAGAAATAAAGCTAAAAATAAGTTTAGTATGTATAGGTATAATTTATAATATAACAAGTAATTTTCGATACATTATTTTGACCATGCGAGGCATAATTTCAAGTTTTAAAATCTAATTTTGACCTATACTTTACTGGTAAATATGTGAAACTTTAGGAAAATTTAGAGTTTACGAATAGAAATTGAATTAGGTACCCTACCTATAAGAAATACAACCTATACAAATTTAATGACAATCTTACGTAATCCAAGTACATAAACCGGATTCAAAAATCCCAAAAAATTAACAATTTGCCGATCCTGATAAATGTATTGACCTTTAGGCTTCGGTAGTGCTGAATAGGTAACCTAAAATTGAAACAAAATCGCAAATCAAAATTTTGAAATTTTTACAAAAATGAATATTCTAAATTCTAACCGGTAAAGGTTGTGGTGTATTTCTTTGAAAAACAAATTTAGTGAAATATCTGATGATATTGTGAGGAACCGTCAAAAGAACAAGACTCATAAAATAGACAAAATGTATTAAAAAAGTGTATTTTCGGATAATTTCCATCTGATTGTCGATCTTTTTAAGTCTTTCGAGTGAATTCTCCCCACCCATAGGGAATGGAAATACTGCCGCAAACCTAAAAGGCAAAAAAATTATCAAAAAATTCAAATTTGTTTTCAAATATTACGCATAATTTCTTAGTTTTTGGTCGGGATGATTTTGTCGAGGTATTGGTGCTCCATAGATGAGATATTTTGGTATTTTGTGACCTCTTTTGAGCATGAATTGTCGAATTCCTCCATAAATTCCTGATAATATGACTGAATACACAGAGACTCCGTGGATTTGTGCAATTTCTTTAATATTTGAAAATTTGATGAGATTTGATTGACCAACTGGGATATCCCATGAGTTCAGATGGAAATCTTGAGGTTTGATATTTTTTTGCCAGTCAGTTTGGTTAAATTGGATTAAAAAAAGATATTCAGTTAGTATGAATGGTGTGTAGAAGATTTTGATAATAAATTGAGCAATTTGAATGAAAATGTTGGGTGTTTTGCGGATTTTTTTGATTGATGCTTCACATTCTTGCATTTTTTCTGGAAATATTCTGACTAAAAGTTTGAGTTTTGAAAGTCCATCACAAATCTAGATCATATTGCAAATTATTATTGAAGTTGTTATTAGAAAAATTTCAAAATTTTATAATCATTTTAAGAACATAAAAATTTACAAAATTTCTCAAAAATAGTTTCAAAATGTCTATAGGATTTTACCGAATGATGAAATTTGAGAAACAATAGTGTAATATTAGTTTTCGGATTATAAACAAATGTGATATTCCATTGTGGTCTACATTTTGGAAACTTTTCATTCAAAATCTCCTTCCGAATCAAATTAATTTTGTGTAAAACTTCTTTCTCGTCCAAATCATCTGAAATCTTCTCTTTTAAAAATGAAATATGCTGATCGATTTCAAATTTTTTACAATTTTTCCAAAAAAGATAACCACCCCATAGAACCGGATACTGTCTCAATTCTTCGAATACATACTGGCCATTTGGCTTCACAAGGTCCAGGATTTTTGCCTCATATTCACTTTTAAATTGCTTCAGGTCCACTTGTCCATGGATTTCAATTTCGGCTAAAATTGACCCAGAGAGAGTATTCGAATTTGACAAAAAACCAGCTCCTGGCAAATTAATCATTTTGCCGAGACCAGGCTTAACTATGGGGCCTATGTAGAATAGAATTTTACGCCAAATTACAAATGGACTTATGGATAAAATCAATAGACCAAAAAGGCAATGAAGTACGATGACAAGGGGAAATAGAAAAATTAACTTCAAAATGAATCGAAAGGGTTTTAAAATTTTGTGAAACATTTTGAAATTTAATTTTTCTCCAGAATCCTACCTCTATGGCCTACCTCAATATAATAATCATAATCATGAGGCATTTGTGAAATTTCCATAAATTTTGAGCAAAATTTGTGATCATCATTAAGATAAATTTTATTATTATTTTTTTATATACGACGCAGTAAAAGTCGGAAATATTCTCCAAATTCTGGTTTTTATGGCCTAATTTAAAATTGTTTTAACCATACTGAATACTGTATTATGTGCATTGTAAATATGCAAATATATACGAGTAATTAGTGATTAAAATAAGCTAAATTTGTCAAAAATGAAATCACAATATGAGTAGTTGTAAAAATTAAGGTCATTAATTCAAACCTTATTATCGATGGGAACTGGAAAATTTTTTAACAATCTGATTCCCACGCATAAAAATTAATTTGATATTTCATTTGATAAGTAAGTATAATAAAGCATAATTATAATTATGTATTCATATTATACCTAGATATAGATGTGTATATTAGGTATAGTAGGTACAGTAAAATTACGTTAAAAGCCAACCCTTTTATTATTAAGTCAATTCTTTAAAAAGTACCCTACGAATTGAATTTTGAGAAAAATATCATTTTGTAATCGATTTCTAGATCTAAAGAATAATTTTTCAAAATATTTTGGTCAAAAAATATGAAATCCTAATATTTTAAGGTAGGTACTTGTTAAAAAATTTATAATAGTTGAATTTGCAACAGAACTCTTTATAGAGAGGCTTGACTGTAGTGGTAAAATAGGTATAGAAATAATATAAATATAAATCACATTTAAAAATGCAGTGCAATGACTTACTACCTATTTTTATTTATAAGATCTTTTCATACAATTCTGCTGGACCTTATAAAGTCTACAATTTTCTTAAAATTTATTTTAATAAAAGGCAATACATACAATTTAGGCTTTATTATACCAAATCTCATTTCAGATAATGCTAGATATTAGAATTGTACAAAAAATTGAAAATTTTCATTAATATTAAACTAAAAATTAATTATAATAATAATGGGTTAAACTGGCTTAAAATTTACGATTTTAGAAATTTTAAATAACATAATTATTGTTAGTATTGATTTATTTTTAGATCAACCAAAAACAATAAATAAGATATTTATTCATATAATAATATACTTGCTAAACTACAATTAAAATTTAGTCATTTATTTGTATACTAGTTTACTGATACATGGGTTATTTCTGAGAAAATTTTCATTAATAAACGGAAGTGGTTTAGATAATAACTATACACTATCTAAACAGCACGAAATAATATAGACTATATTTAAATTATCTTAGAAAATGTCATAATTTATTGTACAATTAATCATTTAAAAATGCATTCTAATATCATTTTTCTAGTATTTTTATATCCGTTTATACAGATAATTATCGGTCAAATAAATTTTGGACCAAGTACCAAATTACCCAAGTTAATTGATCGGTCCGAATTGATAGATCGGCAAAATTCGACAAATGATTTGGAAAATACAACAAAATTATCTGATGGGAAAGATAATTGCGAATTCTACACATATTCAGATTTCCCGTCGATTAATATCACTTTTGATCGATTCTCTTTAAGAAACCCTATTAGATTTTTGTCACCTGTCAAAGTTCAATTACCTAGTATGTAAAAAGGCTCTTTTTTATACCTCAGTATATAGTGGTTATACCTACAAATTTTTAAAAATTTTGGTTTTTTATAGGTTTTACTGGTGAATGGCAGTACGATTGCCAAGCAAATTATCCAATCGAATGGGTCTTCCACCTACCTAAAGTTTGACAATGGAATTATAAAATTTTTCAAAATTTTAATTGATATTTTTTTAGCAATTTACAATTGAAGCTCGAGAATGGATTGTGAATTCATCGAGGATTGTCAAATCTTTAGATATTTTTGACAAATCTGAATTTATCTATGCAATTAGTATGCGATTGATTTATAACCAGCCGGCTGTAGCCTCAAATATAACTTGTCGATCGATTGAAAATAAATTATGTTTGCAAAATATGATTCAATTAACTACTTCTGGGGATATACCTAAGATTGAGTTTAAACCTAATTCAGGTACATATAATTTTTTTAAATTTGAAATATTTTACCTTTTTGGCAAAAATTTTGATAAAATTGAAAAAAAATGGAGATTCATATTAATACTGTGAAGGTCATATACGGTAGAATGTATAGTTTCTTATTAGAAGTTCGGTAGGGTACTTTTTAGTTACCTATTTTTACAAAAGTATTTTATTTAATTTTTAGGCTCAATCGTAAATGAACCAATACTCTATGGACATAACCCAAATTGTGAACTAAATCTGAGATTTGATCCAGTTAAAGAGAATTTCATTTGTGAATATTTTGGACCAGAAATTGATTCTAGAATTAATAGTGACCTGACCTTAAGGGTCTTGGATTGTAAAGGTCCATTGAGTTGTAAGGGATTTATTCAGGTACATATTTACGTATAGACAAATATTTAACACTTTAAACTATGTTTTGGGTATTTTTTATTTTAGAATAATTGCAGTAATTTCAATCGAGGTTTTCCTCAAAGTTCAAAAACACACGCGATGTTAGAGAACACAAATGCACAAGTTGTGGTTTGTCAAATTGGTCGATCTGAAATCCTTCAAGAAAACTCGACAGCCCTCCATTACTTTTTCTCAACACCTAATTTGTGTCCACAGAATCAACACGACGGACATTTTGATGATATCCGGCTCAAAATATGTAAGTACTTTATTTCGATAATTTATTTTAAAAATCCTATCTATTAGATGTTAATTCTTTAAAAATCCAAATATGCTTTTTAATTAGGAAATTCCATAAACTTTGAAACATTGAATCCAAATCTTATATATCTATTCTAGATTTTAGTTTGAATGATATTTTACCTGTAAACGAGCATGAATTTCTGCACATTTGCTCACCTCAAACTGAAGGAAAGCATCTTTACATCGGCCAAAATATCAAGTTTCAATGTATTGGATCAATTTACTATTTTTCTCAAGGAATCAGGTGGATTTTGACTGAAATTGAAACGAGAAATGAAACAATTTTAGGTCGAAAATTTCTTAATTTTAAAAAAAATTCTAAAATTGTCAAATGGTTTTAATTTTAATGGATTTTTCATTTTTATAGATTATGAACTTGCTCAAGTTTCAACAAGTCAACAAGATGGTGTAAGGATCTCAAAAATATTTCAAAATATAAATAAACCTGGGAAATACTCCATGTCTTGCTATGCACCCATATGGAATTCATACAAATGGGTCAATAAGTCGACACAAGTCCAAATTTACGGTAAGTATCTACCTACTATATTAGCTTCTATATTCTAATTTGTGTTTTGATTTTTAATTTTTTTAGAAAATTTTCCAATGAAATTCAAGGGAGGTGAATTTGAAACAATTCATTATGATATACTGGAAAGTAAAGAAATCTTATGCCAAATTATCGAAGGGGATCCGAAACCTGACCAAATTACATGGCAAAGAAATAACCGAGATATTATGGACTTTACAAAATTTCGAATCATAACAAATATTAGTGAAAGTTGGAGTAAAATTATTTTTAATCCGAATTTAAGTGATATTTTCGGTGAATACAGGTAGGTATTTCTAGATTTTTTTTAAAATTTTTGCAAAATTTATAATATTTTACAGTTGCAGTGCAAAGAATTCTTTGGAAAATGCAGAAAAAATTTTTCATTTACTAAAGGCCGAAAGTAAATTCTAAATTTTATAATTTTAAGTAAAAAATTTTAATATTATTAATATTTTTTTAAGACAAATCTGCTGAATTATTAAAACCGGATAGTTATATACCAATTATAGTCCTTTCAGTTATTGGGTCAGTAGTCATATTTGTTATATTAAGCCTCTGTCTCAAAATTCGATCTCAGAAAAGGAAATTAAGAATTTTGAATAAATCAGAAATTGATGAATTTTACCATGGTCGTAGACTTTCACAATCTTCAGAAAATTCAAATTTAGATGCGAATTCTTATGCACCTTTCCTGGCATATAACAAAAGATATGAAGTGACAATGGAACAATTACAAATAGGTACTATAGAAAATTCCTATATACCTACTATCAGTATCTACTATCTACTACCTTAGAAAATTCTATGTAAAAAAATTAGTTCTGATTTTCTCTAGTAGATAGATTGTAAAAGGCTATCGACAGGTCCTATTGCTTCTGGTTCATAATAAATACCGACTGGTCCAATTATGAATGCTACTAGAATTAGCCTAAAATATAAATTTGGTTCTTTCTATTTCACACTTTTCTTTATTTTTTGAAACCTTTGACATCGAAACAATTGCATAGATTCCAATAGATTTCAAATACTGATATTTTGCAGCTTTTAGGTTATTTTATTTTATGTCAAAATATTCAGAAAAGTATGAAATAGAATCCAAAATTTATATTTTAAGCTAATTTTAGTAGCATTTATAATTTGGATCTGACAGTATTGGACAGATCCAAATTGTCCGTATCTGACCGATACGGTATCAGAATAAAAAGACTAATAAGATTATAATTCATGAAATATTTTTCTTAAAATTTTAGATCGAGATCGAATTCTTGGCTCTGGTGCTTATGGAGTCGTATTTTTTGGTCATTTGAGGAAAAAAGGGGCTAAAAATAATACTACAGAATTGATCGAAACTGCAATTAAAACGATTAAACCTGTGGATGATATTTACTGCTTTAAAGCACTTTTATCTGAATTAAAAATCATGGGACATATAGGACCTCACAAGTATATTGTCAATTTACTAGGAGCTTTTACGAAAAATATTCAAAAAAGTATGTACCTACCTAACTCTAATTAGTTAGAAAACTCGAAGGAATGTGTTATAGATAATTTAATTTTTTAGGAGAGGTCTATATAGCTTTAGAATTTTGTGAAAACGGGAATCTTTTACAGTATTTAAGATCTCATCGAGATATTTTTGAATCTCTTATTAATGAAGATGGTCAAATAATTTACGAAACATCATTTACCATTTCAAATAATCCAAAAAACAAGTCTTCAGAATTCTCAACTTTTCAATTAATTAAATGGTCTTGTGAAGTCTCCTGTGGAATGGAATTTTTAAGCTCTAAAAAAGTATCAAATCAAATTTTTGATAATTTTATAATTTATAAAGACAGTGATTTTCTAACATGTTTTTAGATAATTCATGGAGATATAGCCGCTAGAAATATTCTACTAGATTCAAATTTTACAGCAAAAATTGGAGATTTTGGACTTTCGAGGCAACTTTTCGAATATGCAAATTATTATACAAAAAAGCACATGGTATTTTCAATTAATTTCGAAATTTTTCATAATTTATATTAGGGTACTAGGATTTTTAGATCTAACTTTTAAACGTAGAAACAGCTACGAAATTGAAAAAATCTCTGAATATTTCAGATAGCTATCAATTAAAATATAATGTGATTTAAAAATTTAATTTGTAGACGCCTCTACCCTGGAAATATTTGGCTTTAGAATGTCTCGAAGATATGAATTTTTCAATGAAATCGGATGTTTGGGCATTTGGAGTTTGTCAAATATATAAAATTATTTACATTTTTAATAAATAATTTTTACTTGATACAAATCTATAAATGTATCTTCTTGATATTGATAGGTTACAATATGGGAAATCTTTTCCTTAGGTCTGAAATACATAAATACAATTACGTTTAACAAAATCAAATTTTGAATTTTGTGATTTTCTAATTAGGCAAAGTTCCTTATCCTGGTGAAATATTTAACGACGAATTTGTCAAAAAATTACATCAGGGTTATAGAATTGACCCACCAGAATATGGAGTACCCGAAATGTAAAATTTTCAAGTGTAAAGTTCTGTATCATAGTTGAAAATTTCTTAAATTTTACATAATTTTTAGATTTGAAATTTTGGCATCTTGTTGGCGAACTCAAACATTTGAAAGGCCCAATTTTTCTGACTTGAGAAATTTTTTTGAAACATTTTTGAATAATCATTTCCACTACAGTGCAAATTCATTTATAGTAATAAAAATCATTAATTCAAGTTTTTTTACTCTAATTTAAATTAACTATGCTTAATTATTAATTATAATTATAGGAGTTTAACTCTGATTATATGGACTTGGTACAACCTGAAGAAATCCTTGTTGATGATAATGTGCCAATTAGATTAAAAGAACGATTTGAATTTCTTTGAATTTAAGTTTAAACCATTTTTATATATTTTTTATGGATAAATTATTACATGAATTTAAACTACTTAATCATTTGTTAATTAAAAATTTACAAAGTTTTGAAATTAAAAATTACAGTATCATTAAATATAATTAGGCAATAAAAGCCATTATCATTGTACTAATTTCATACACACCTAGATATTTTGATTAGGTATATGAATACGATTATATTAAGTTTCATATCATAAAATTTCAAACTGTTTTTTTGATCTGAAAAATTGCAAAAATTTCTAAAATTATGATATTTCAATTATTTCTCATAGTTTTATTTGTTTTACAATGTTTGGGATATTTTGGATTTTTGAACAAACCCTTTAATACTAAGAAAAGATGGCTTCCAGGTATTTTTCAAATATTTTAATCAAAGATTTTAATCATGGTATTTTTTAGGATTTCTAAACCCTTTCGAGTTTATGCCAATTTGTGTAAATATCGTGTACAATTTCACACATGAAAGCATTGAAAGTGTTTTTAAATACGGCCCTATTTGTGGTTTTAATATTTTTCATAAATATTTTCGTAAGATAATCAATAATTAATTTATCTCAAGTAGTAAACTAAAATTATATTGCCAATTTTTAGTTTTTGTGAAGAACGAGGAATTTCTTAAAAAACTTTTAGATTCTGAAGAATTTCAAGAAAGGATTTTTGCCTTTAAAAATATCTGGTTTGCTGATATCGAAAAAGATTTCGGCAAGTTTAAAACTCATAAAAACATTATTTAAATTGAAAATTTGATTATGAAATTTTTATTAGGAATATTGATGGCTGATTTACGTCAATCAAAAGCTAATGGAGAATTTTTCAAAAATTTTTCAAAAAATGACCAATCTACTAATATTAAAATAAAAAATGAGATCAAAAATGAACTCACCAAATTTTTCAATGAATTTGACGAAATTCTTCATCAAAATTCTGGCCTATTTTGCATTGATGGTCTGCTTAATCTAACAGTTTTGAATATTTACTGGATATCAATTACTGGAGAAAGATTTTCTACAGAAAATCCGAAAATTTTAGAAATTGTGTCAAATAATCAACTCTTAAACTTGAACCCAAAAATCATCCTTTTACACTTTTTTCCTTTTTTGAGATTTTTTCCGCGTTTTAAAGGAATTTATAAAAATATGACAGATGAAGTTGCAACTCTAAAACACTTAATAAGGGTAATATTTTTTAAAAGAATCTATTTGGCTTTATCGTAATAGATGTTAAAACTCATATTGAAGCTCAAAAGCCATTATATGTACCGATAATATCCTTGAGAAAAGATTTTGTAATTTTTTTTAGACTTTTATGACTTCACAATTTGATTCAAATGAAGGAAAATTTTGTACTGACACAACTTTTGACCAAAATCCAGGTTTAATAAACATAAAAATATATAAATCTTATTAAAAATATTTACTAATATATATACTGGAAAATTTATAAAAAATTTTGTGAGTACGTTTTTTGATATATTCCTGTCTGCTAATGAAAAAGTCACTTCAGTAATTGGTAAGCTCAAAATTTTCAAACAAAAGCGTAACCATCATTTTATCATACATACCTAAGATCATACACACCTAAGATCATATCATACACTATTTTTATTTTAGAATTTGTAATTTATCAACTAATTTTGAATCCTCATGTGTATCAAAAAGTGATTGAAGAAATTGAAAATCAGTCTGGACCTCGAGAATTTCCAAATATCACAAATATGAATTTGTAATTTAATTTTTAAATTTCAAAATTTTTCAAAATTAAAGTATACGAAATATAAAAGTATACGAAATTTTCTATTATAGAATGCCATATATTCAAGCGACAATTTTAGAAACCCTCAGATTTACAACTATAATCCCCAATGGGATAAGATCTTCAGCCAAGAACTTTGAAATTGATGGATATTTCATGCCACAAGTTTGTAAAATCATAATTTAATTAAACAAACATTTGAGTAGGAAGTAATTGCTTTTGAAGTAATAAAAGATACAGTAAGTATCATTAGATAATCCAAGAAACGAAAACCTGATTTTTTTTACAGATCTTTGAAATTTCAATTTCAATTTCAAAATTTCCAGGTTCTGTAATTTTCTATCGTGATTTGATCGGTCAAAAATCTGAAGAAAAGTAATGTGCGGGTCTGTAAAATTCACAAAAAATAATTTTTGGTTCTTGGATTTTCTACTAATAAATCGTCATTTTATAATACAAACATATTAACCCAAATTAAATTTTTAATTATATTCAAGGGTAGGGTACTATATTATTTGGAAATTTTCGATCCATCAATCGTGAACCGAAAATTTGGACCAATCCTGAAAAGTTTCGACCTGAGAGATTTCTCAATTCAAATCATACAAAAGTTATAAATGCTAACAAATTACATGCCTTTGGATATGGTATATATTTTATTTGTATTTTTAATTTTGTAATATATAATTTGCATTATAATTATTTAAGGTAAAAGATCATGCATTGCTCCGGACATTTCAAAATACATCATTTTCTTAATCTTAACCTCTTTATTGAAAAGATATAAATATCAATTATCCCCATTCCATGATCAACCGTCAACAAATGTAATTAGGTACTTAACATTGTTTCAAAACTTAACGTTCATTTAATTTCTAAAAAGAAGTTAATGTTTAAAATATCAAGTAAGTCATATTGTAATTTTAACTCAAACAAGAACATGCTCTTCTTATCACAGGTCTATAGACCTTGCTTATTATAGCTTTCGGGTTTCGCTAGAGTTGATCGTTCAAGGGTAATAAAAATAACTGTTAAAAATAACTGTCATGACTAATTTAATTTTTTTCAATGTTAAAGGAATCTCAAAATTTTGTTAAATAAATAAAATAGTCAAGTTTATTTATTCACCCGTACTCATTCATTCCTTGCAGTTAAAAAATGTAAGGAATGAAGTTGATAAGTATAGAGAGTCGGTCCAATATTTTTTAGATAGATTATATAATATGCTTTAGAATATCAATAGTTTATTATCTTGATAATTATTATTTCATCAATTGCATACATGAATATGTTAAAATCTAAAATTAATTACTCTCTGCACCATATAGCATCATTAGAATAATGAAATATCCAAGGTAGAAATTCTTTTTTGTAAAATTTAATAAAAGGTTACTATTTATACACTAATATGTAAATTTTAAATATAAATATAAATTCAAACCTGAAATTCTTGTAAAAACGACGTCTCCCCCATCCGCAATACAATAACCAAAACTAACAAGTCCAAGTTGCGTCCATTTGCCTAGAGATTGTTCCACTGCCAGCGGACCTCCGGAATCCCCTTTATTTAATTTTTTTCTTAGATAACTTGGTCATTGATTCCGAAATAAATAAAAAATTACTCTATAAGTATAGGTAGGGTAGTATATAAAGGTAGTGTAGGTATAAGTAAGGTAGGGTTTATGTTGTTTCTGGGTGAGAATACCTATAAATCAGAGATTCCACTTAGGCGTTAAAGTTTATTAACTAATTGCCCTCTTTCCAGCTCAATATTTGGTGATAAATTTATTTTGCACTTAACATTCATTAGATCGAACCGACCATATCATTGATAAAATTCTTCTTATTTGATGGTCTATAGAATCTATCGACCTACCTGACAAAATAAGTGATATTTTGTGTAGGATATCAAGTATTCCAACAAGCCTACAATAGCCTGTAAAATATGCCTTGACTGTTTAAAAAGATTTTAGTATTTTTACTACTTATTACTTAAGTCTCTCAAGAGAAAGAGAATGCTCGCAGTTCGTAATTTCTGAAACTATAATTGAGAGATAGTTTAGTGTTTATGTTAAAATAAAGAGAGAAATCACATCGGCGGATTATTTCCGTTATCAGTAGGAAACTTCCTACTAGTCGTTACTGATGACAAATATAGATAGGGTGCTCTTGAGACTTACTTCTAATTCGAATCCATTAAAGGAATAGTTTTAAAATATATAGGAATAATTAAAATATAAATTATACCCATGCAAGGATGACCTGTGTGCTTCGATGTACATATAAATTTGGTCGAATTTTTCTGACATACAAGATATGGACAGAGCTTGCAATAATCTGTATTTTGTATTTGAAGTTTGGCCCGTTTCAAAAATCCGGTTCTCGTAACTCCATCGTCGACATATTCACGTCCCCTACCTGTTATTTCTCCAATCTCACCTTTTAAAATTTTATTGATAAAAAAGAGAAAATAATTAACATTAAAATATCGAAAAAATTTCAATTTTTTGTAGGCATTTCATAATGCTATACATATTTGAAAGTTCCCTATAGGGGTATAGGCTATACCTGACCAATCCCAATCTCGAGCTCTATCTTTTCCTAGACAAACTGGACCACTATACCCTCTATCTTTAAAAAAATTAATAGGCTCAGCCAATTGTAAAATGGCGATATCCCATCTCCAACTGAAAAAAATGTATTTTATTTTTAACTTGTTTTTAATAAAATTAACAAAATGAATAACTGGAAGCATCAAATAAATAGTATCCTATATATAGGTATATAATTTTAATACATATTTACATAATATATACTTGAATACCTATCAGCGTCAATTTTACCCACCCAAAATGGGTGGCGAATTACTCTTTTGAAAATCAATCTCTCGGAGTATTCGTCAATTCCAATTTCTGTATTTTTGTTTATTTTAATCCTGTGAAATAATTTTAATACAAGGCTCATTACTTTTTAAGCTTTTTATATCTATATTATCATTTAAAAATTTTAATTAAGAGATATTTACAATTCCTAAATTATTTTTTTTACCAAAGTTGTTTTTTTGGCTGATTAATGTCAAAACTACAATGTGCTGCCTAAAAAAGAAAAATATAAGTTAGTTCAATTATTGATAATTTAAAAAAACCTTTGTCAAAATTGGGTTTAAAATAAAAATTTTAAACCCAACATATTTAGAAAAATTGGAAAAAATTGTTTACGGTAAGTATTGTTCGATCATTAATGATTGTGGCGCCACATGAGGAGCTTATCATCATATCTGGTACATTTACCAAATAGTGAGCCATCCACTAATTACATAAAACAAATTATTCTAGCTACTCTTAAAAATATTGAAATATTTTTTTAAAAAATGATTACTGGGTATTCTAGAGGCTTAGTAAGTTCTCCTCCGACAACTTTTGTCTCAAATTTCGAGTCAACTGGAGCTTTTTTGCCACATTCTTAATGGGAAAAAATGATTTTTTTTTTTAAATTTTAAATTTCGATTTTAAAGAGTTAATGAATATTTTACAATATTTAGTTATAGCATAAAATATTTAGCATAAATTAAAAAAATTGATGAGAATTTCAAGAATTGTCGTAAATACTATAACAAGTAAATTCTAGTACCCTACTTGGTAATATATTCATTCTCGATATCATATAATGTTATTTAAAGAATTACCACATGAATCGGAAAATTGTCTCATATCAGTAATTTCAAGTGACCTTGAACCTAAAATAAAATAAAAAAAACTTAAAAATAATAAATGAAGGACTTGATAGAAAAAAATTTATATCAAAGTAATTGGGCGAGCGAAGCAAGCACTAACTATTTAACTTTGCTTTCGCTTTACATCATCCTCTAGCTCTAAATAGACCACGGACAAAGTGGAAAAAAATTAAAATTAAGTGTTCTCTTCGCTCGCACAATTATTTTGTATGCAAATCATTACCCATCGCATTTTCTCCACAAGTTACAAAACAATGAGGTGGATTTTCTCCACTTTGAATGAATAAATAGTCAGAATTTGAACTGGGATGGATTCTGAAAGATTCACAAAATGATTCCTTCCCGCCAAGACCATCGCTTACTTCTAGTATATTTTCTGGATTACAACTTTCAGTGTAATCACAATTTAATATTGGAACACAATTTGTATCTTCTTCGACCTGTTTTTTTTTAGGTTTTTCTTTTAAGGATAGACTCAAATTATTAAATGGAAATAAGTATTTATAAATTACAGTAATGACGACTTCACATCTGGGTTCACGAAAATGATGGGTTCCTTCTTCAAGCAAATAAGCCTTCACACAATCCTCGCCATAAACCTTTTAATAATAAAAGATATTTTAGCTATAAATCTTCAAATCAAAATAGTTTTCATGAACCTACATAGATACTTATAACTTTTGAGAAATCTTAATTTAGGCATTGATCAGAGATGGTTTTGAACCATCTGATCTGATAGTGAGTACTTTCAAAAAATAATTTGATCATCAAATAGGAACGAATTGACCCTAAAATGGGAATCTAATAGGAATCTCTGAAAATAATGTCAAAACCAATAATATCAATAATCTCATTGTACAGTCCTTTAGAATTAATCATTTTACAATTTTTAAACAAAAGATAAAATTTTATTATGGTATCTATCATTGATCAGTTTTGGAGATAATTGCTTTGAAATTTTACACTTGTAATTATAAAAAGCACTATTTATAAGATTAGTTTTTAATGTATTTAAGATTTGTCTTACGATTACGCGATTAGTTTTGTCTTAACCGAATAGAAACGTTTATTAGAAGAATTATATATTATATAATAACTGACAACTTGCAATTGTCAACACGCACTCTAAAATACACTAATAGGTAGGGTAGTGTAAGTACTTACATTATAATTAAACCGAATGAACAGATTATATTATGTAGTATAATATGTACATGTTATGAATTTTAATTATTTAAGCGTTTTCAAATAATTGGTTTTAAGTTTTACCTTAGCATTGTAATATAAGAATAAAAATAATAAAACAATAAATCTCATGTTTAATATAAATTACAAATGGTATTAAACCAACTGACAAATTTCTTGAATAAGATGTAAGGTAAAGGTAAAGGCATTTATAATGGTAACAAATGTACAGTGTGGTCTTATAATATTAAATACCCTAACCCTAACCATGCAATGCATGTAGGTTTGGTGGGTATATAGTTGCAATAATTCAAAAACTGACTGACATGATCCTGAATTCGATGGATTAGGGTATGGCTCATTTGAAAGCGAAGTTACAATTTGAAGTTTTAACTTAGGAAATCAATGGGTCAATCTTGATACTTGACCTTTATGGGCCAGTTACCTAGGTCATCAAAGTACAAGCTTAGGGCTTTCGATTGACGTATTACAATAAGGATCTAGTTGTAAATTTAAAAATATAGACAGGAAATTTAAAAAATTTCAAGTCCCCTAAATTTCTTTAAAAATGCAAAGTATATCTTTGCAGTGCAGAGCGTTGCTCAACCATAACTGGTTGACAATTTTTTTGAGGGAGAGATTAGGGGATTTCAGGGAACCTGAAATTTTTTTAATTTGAAATTCCAGGTTTTTTTTAAAAAATATTGAAATGTGGGTTTTGATGATCCTCTGAGTTTTTGATGACGAAGAATTCGAATTTCACCGCCATTGGTTTTAACCCTGAGGACTGAGGATCAGCAAAACCCAAATTTCATTAGTTTTTTTAAAAAAACCTGGAATTTCAAAATAAAAAAATTTCAGGTTCCCTGAAATCCCCTAATCTCGCCCTCAAAAAAATTACCAGACCAGGTATTGATAAATTCATTTATCCGCATTTATCCGCATTTTAATCTTAATTTTATCCTAGTATAATCCCTTGTTTGAAAAAAAAATTTTGAACGATCTTAGGATTAGAGCAGTAAATAATCTAACTAGAAATTTCGGCAGTCAAAGTTTGATCAAAGTTTGACCTCTATATAATCTGTAATACCAAGGCACTATGCTAATACTAATGAATGACATAATCGAAATTTAACCGATAGTTTTACCTTTATTGCATTATATATATTGGTAAAATAAATACCCTATCTATTTTAAAAACCACCCTGTATTTTTAAAGTATTTTATTTCTTAAATAATAAACATGGCATTTCAAGTTTCAAGATAAATAGGTAAGAACTAGAACTAGGAAATGTAAATGAACTAAAAAACAAAGTTTTAAATATATTTCCTTGTTTGTTTTATTTTATTAGGTAGTAAGAATTATTATTTGTTGGATAATTTAAGTACCTATAATTTATTTTATTTATTAATGTAAACAATAATAGTTTTTAGTTAACTAGATATTTATAGTAGATAGATTACCTTTACATAACATAACATTTAGTAATATGTATAATGTATGTAATGTCCTATATATCTTACATAAATATATAAGTATACATTTTAGTAGCCTCTTACAAATTTCGGCACAAACACTCAAAATCGTGCTTGCAATACCCGTATACTCCATAATAATAATAACTGCAAAGGTAGGCACAGTCATGGTCATCAATACCCGGCTGGCAATCTTTTAAACCAAAACCATATTTTGCTGGAAGTATCCAAGCTTTAAAATAGGTATATTAATAAATGTAATTATAGTTATATAATTACTAGTAATATCGGTAACAGAGATACATAATATCTAATAGCTTTGTAATCTTTTGAACTTGGATTCCAAAAGTTAGATCAGATCTTATATACACTATTTAACTTTTTGAACTAGCATAAGTATTCAGAGACTTCTGTTTTTGTTTTTAAAAAATAAAACATAAAATACTTTTATCTCTAAAACTTGTTTTTTTTAATAAAATGCTAGATATTTCTTACCCCTTGTTTGAGGGATACTGGACAAGACAGAATTTAATTTAAAATCATTTTTTACTCCATTTGGATCAGAATGATCAACTGCAGCAGCTATATTTTAAAATAATTTTATGATTACGATTTTTTTAAAATTTTAATTTTAGAATTATTAATTTGATATTCTTACCGAATCTAAAAAGAATTAAAATAAAAACTAGTTCTCTGTACGGGTACATCTTTTCTTTTCGAATTCTCGGAATTAAGAGTTTTTTTGAAATATGTAGTACCTTACTTAAATAGTTTAGAAATTTTTAAGAATGATCTATGGGAATCTATCATGTTTGAAAAAAAATTCAGGCTTAAATACTCGAAAAATCAACATAAAAATTGATATGTTAATAATTGATATAAAATACGAGGATGGTTGGGAGTTGAGAGTTGGGACACTAAATTATTTTATTTATCCATAATAAAAATGTAAAAAATTTTATTTTAGTTAGGTACTAAAATTTAATTAACTACATATATTATATACTTTAGATATTTATTAATTGTGCAAACACTGTTGATGTCATTTCATTTCATATTAAATTTTGAGGCTAAAACCGTTAGTTTAGAGATTAACTGCATTGCATGATGTTTAATTCGGAATCCAAAAAACGTTATTGATATTACCATTTAAATCTCATTGTTTTTTTCTCATTTGATTAACATACCATAGAATAAACTTAAATGTTCCATATCACCTAAAGTTGCTACAAAATGCTTGAATTTTTTGTTGAAATGGCTCAAATACTCGTAGGTCCTATATGAGACTGAGCTTTCTATATAATAGGTTTGGTTTAAATCGTTCCAATAGATACTTATCCTTAGTATTTAACTAATCTTCTAGACATCCGATAAGGGTAGAGTGCAAGCAAAATAGTAAGTGCTCGGTTCGCTCGTACTGTATAATTTGTGTTGTTCATAATTAGATGCTTTATGGTAAATATAAGGTATATTTTTACGGCTTTATAAAAAATTATAAGTCCCTACCTTGTTCTAAATAAAATTTATATATTAGGTAGTAGGGTACATAGTAATTTTTCTAGCAATCTGTTTACTATCTTCCTACTGCCTACTTATCTTATACCTAATAGTATACAAGTTAAGTACCAGCATGTACCCTTGGAACGAATTTAAATGGGAAAAAATGTGTTGATAATAAATCTTTTAATAATATCAGTAAAATGAATTTTATGATGTTTGTGATTTTATTTATTGATGTCTGAAATTGAAATGGGGAAAATTCATATTTATAGAGATACAACTACAACATGTATCTTTTCAATAAATATCTAGGTTAATTAAGTTAAAGATTAAGGTAAGAGATATGAAATTCTTATGATTCAGAAAGTTCAAAACCGTATTCTTTGGATGAAGTTTACAAATTAGGAAATAATTAATTCGTTCTTATCCTTACATTTATAGATTATTAATGCTAAAAGAAAATATACTTATTACCCAAAAAAAATATATAATGTGTCAGAATTTACAAATCTATATCATTTTAATTTTACATTCTGAAATATTTTCTACTTTTGTGACAAATTCATATCAAATTACCTATGCCTATTACTCAATATGTATAGGTATAACATTTCAACTCTTGAGTTTCATAACAAAGAAGTTTTCAAAGTACCTATCTTCCAACATTATGTATATTCATTCACTAACATATTTATAATTATATTCGCCTATACCTAGTGCCTTGTACTACATAATAAGTTTGATGTACATAATTACGGATACTAAGCTTGTGCTTATTCTTAGTGTTTATGTTTATGTTTCTGATTTTATTAGAGTGTCTAAATATTTCACTTTTACAAAGGATCTTCCAATACCGACAC
>JAQIXA010001205.1:0-27350 GCA_034699045.1 Nanhermannia cf. coronata Gr-Ori-00579 | reverse complement strand
TTGCCAAAATCATTATCAAAATCGAGTTTTAAGCTAAACTTTGCGTCGATATAACACTACAAAAGCTGTGAATAAGGTATTGGCACAAATCCCAGACCTTTCAACTTGTCTGAACTATCCCCAAATACCCTCTATCTGTGGGTCGTAAAGTAGATATATTTTTTAGATAAAAAAATCAGTTCTTTGTCTAGTATTTCATTTAGTAAAAAATAAAATCAATGGATTCAAATCACCAATTTCCCTTTGAATAAAGCCCCTTACTTATCCCCTTGAAATATTCTCATCAAATCTCTTTCATCTCAAAATCCTCAAAGAAAAAACATCAAAATCTTGAATTACTTTTTCTCTATACGAGTACAGTAAGTATTCTAAATCTAAATCTAAAATAATCTGAAAAAAAGCTCAAGATATCTGCTGGTCCTATAGTAGTACGAGTATGTATTAGGACAGCATGTGTCTTTTTTTATTTCTTATTTTGAAATAATCATGACAGACTGATGGGTTCCTTACTCTAAAAAAAATCATTTATTTTGTAAAATCCTTTGAATCCAATTTCAAATCTACTTCAATGAGATTGAATTAGTAGACTAAACATTTCAATGTAAGGATTTTCAAGATTTAAATCATCATTTGGATAGCTTTAAGATATTTGGTCATATAAAAATAAGCTTAAAATATGTAAAATTTCAATTTTTATACAAGTTAAAGGTTAAATCAGTCCTGAAATTTGCTTAAAAATATCATAGCTATCTCTAGATTCAAGATACAGGTATAAAAATCTGAGGTCAAAAGTACACATGATTTAGGAGAGTATACAGGATGTTCAAATTCCAAAAAAGCTTCAAAACTATCCCTAGTTTACCCCTAGTTTAGTAAATATCTCGGACTAACAAAGAAGCTAATTTGAAAATTTTAAGAGAAATTTTGTAAAAATGGCTTTATATACGTATGTTTCAGAGCTCTAGGTGTATCAAAAGCATCAAAAAACTTACTCAAAATCTTTTAGTAGAATAGTTAATTTTTTTTAAATGTCGTATGAAATCTGTCAATTTTGGCATAATTACTTTGAGAAATTTTTCAATTTAAAGTATCTACTAGTATACAGTAGGTACTAGAGGAACTAATTAACAAATCCAATTTACATCCTCATCAAATAGTCATAAATCAAATTAAAATTCTGGTTTTTTATACGACATATACCCTACATATGTGAGGAGATATGTAAATTATGATATTTGGGTTTGAGCCAAAAGTTTATAAAAAAATCTTGTTGTACATAGGTGAAGTCAAATTGGCCAAATGTGAGACTAATTAACAACGAGTTTATTATGACTACACGCTGTGTACAAATTACTCAAGACTTGAGACTCTCGTTGAAAAGGGCAAAGACACCAAAATAGTTCTATTTTTAACACAAATTTTCAAATTTTATACTTTTCTTATAGCCCAAAAGGCTTTAAAAAGATGGTATTTGAAGAAAGTACTATTATAAAAAATTGGAAGAAATGAGGAAATGTCAGGAGCATCTTTGTCCAAATGACTGATGGACTTTCCATTTAAAAAAACGAAAAAGTTCTGGGGAGAAAGATCCTTTTTAGCTCGTCTAATATCAAATATCAATTTTTGAATTATGAAAATAAAGTAGAAATTTCCAAAACCTATAGTTGGGAAAAAATTCAAAAAAAACCTAAAATATGATTTGATCGAGTTTTGAACTTTTCAAAAAACTTTATAGGTCAAGATATAGGTAAATTCAATAGTGAGGATCTCAATTTCTAATTTTTGATATCTCTATTTGGTACAAAATTCCAATTTTTTCACAAAGTTAACTTTCATAAAGTAGAATTTTTATACCAATTTTGCTCAAAAGTTTTATAAGATAAGGTAATTTATGGTCAGATATAGCAATTCAATTCAAGGAATCAATGCGATTTCTATATCTAATGTGAAATTTAAATTTCACATTAGATATAGGGTACTAAAATCTCATGTTTTTTAATCAAAAACATGAGAATTTGAGATTCGAAAATTGAATTGTTTCTTAGGTATTACTGTCCGTAAACAACATTTAAATAGATAGTAGATAGTGGCATTCTTTTTCTTATCTCAATTTCAATTTGAAAACCTAGTTTATATAATTTCATTATGAAATCTAGGATTTCATAGTTGAAAGAATATCTTAGGGTATTAATGGGCTTTCTGGCCTTTATATGAGGCTTATCATATCATACAAAGGTCTGAAAGCCGAATACATCTTTGAGATAAATCACTACCAATTTTTACAAAATTTTAGAAAAGATTAGAAAAGACACAACTATTAAATAAGTTAATTTTATCAAATTTCCAATCAAAAATCAGAAAACGGAATTAAGGAATCAAAAATTCTAATTTCAATATTTGAGGTTTTTAAACCAAAAATGTGAGAATTTTAACGATTTTTTAGACAATCAGGTTCATTTAAGGTTATTTTGATACAAAATTTCAGAATTCTTAAAGAAAAAATTGACAAAGTTTTGATATACGGAGAGCTATAGAAGAGCAATATCTCAAAAAATCAGTCCTACAGATAATAACTTACCATTAGACCAAAAATGTGAGAATTTTAACGATTTTAAGGCAATCTGATTGACTCAAATTCTTATCCTTACAAGACCTTTATGAGATACATTTAGGACTTTCTTGAGCATACCAAGGTCTTTTAAAAGATTTTGTGTAAATTTTGATGGATTTCGATCTAATGGTAAGAGAGCTTACGAGACGTCTAGAAGAGATATTTTTTTTAGTAAAACTGATCTTCAAAAGGTTTTCTAATCTGATCTATTCTTTAATAATATAAGGTTTAGATCAGTACCCTACCCTACAGTAAGTAGTAAAAGAAATGAAATATTTTTTCCCTGGAAAGGTCTGGAGAAATTCAGGCTTTTGGAAGGAAAAAGTACATTTTTCTACGCGACCGAAATTCGAATGGGGGGCACGCTCCGAGAATAAAGGAATTGAATCAACTAATGTATAAATATATAAAATAAAATAAACCTTCAAAAAATACCTTCTAGTCATAGTATAGAGAAGCGTATGTCAAAAAACGAGTTTTTATTTTGGAACCTAATGTGATCTGATCAAAAATCGAGTGGCAAACTCTTCTAAAAGCTCTACATTTTCAAAAAAAATCATAAAATTTACTAAATATACTTACGATAGTCTAGATTTCGTTAGTAGGGACATGATTTTGTGATTTTTGAAGGTTCTATTTGATTCAAAATTAAAATTTTTTTTTGTAAATTTAACTCTCATAAAGCAGAATTTTATACCTAATTTGCTCCAAACTTTTAAAAGTTGGTTTTTCTATATCAATGTCTATAAAACATTTTTAATCCTGTCAAAATAGCTGTAAAGAAAGATTTGGTTAGAAAATTCAGACCAATTTTTAAACAATTTCCGATAATATCTTACTAGGATAAATTAGGGATAATTCTAAAACTTTTTCGAAATTTGGATAGACTGTTATCAGATAAGCCATTTGAGAATATCTTGGATATCTTTACATATATAAGGATACATATAAAAATTTTTAGACCAAAATAACCCTGGTTTAGGCTGTCCTACTCCGTAATTTCAAAAACATTTCTGAACTATTCCAATGTAGATACTTGTATTGCCTATTTTTAAGCAAATATCAGTAGAAAAAATTGCGATCTACAAATACTTTTTTTAAAATTGGAAAAAATCGAGCTAAAAAAAGTGGAATCAAATGCAATCACCCAGACTATAATACCGATGGCTTGTAAAACACCATAAAGAAATACACGGGGGAGTATCGTAGAGTTTAACGTGTAAACATATGGACTTGTCCTAACACCTTTACATTCCAGAAAAGTTCCAATGGTATTTCCCATAAGCTTAAAATCACATTACACAAGTATTACATACACCTACTATTACATACCCTAGGATTCCATATATGGACAAGTTAGAACAATACATGATTCCTATTTAAAATATCAAAAATAAAAAAAATCAGTTTTCGAAAATATCTGTTAGCTATTCTGCTTTTGAGAAATTTGAAAAAATTTGAATTTGTATACCTACTTTAAAAGATTCTAAAAGTATCTGTATTACACAATTTAAGTGTAATCTGTATTACTTGGTCGAAATTTTGAGTATTTTGAAGGGCTTACTAGTTGACCTAGAGGTCTGAATTCAGCTAAATTCCACTAATTCTTAAAATCAAAGGATCTAGATATACATAATATATGCCTTGTATCTAAGGCATATATATGCCTTAAAAACTAGATATCTAGTTTTTAAACTACTCTGTAGTACATGAATAATCCGAATAAGTAAAAAGAATCAAAATTTTGCTTGAAATTTATTTGAAGTTTGTTTTGAGACTCATCCTAACATTAGTGTAGATTAGCAAGTACAAGTATAACAGATATTTTTTAATATTGAAACTTTGAAATTTTGAAAATTTCGACAATTTTCTAATAGACAATATGTCATGAATTTGGTAGAAATAAAGCCGAAATAAACTGATTGCATAATGCACAAGATCTAATAGTTTCCATCTCATTTCTCCAATACACTAGTACTAGTATAATCTATACTTGTATGTAGTAAAATCCCTTTGAATTTGAAATTGCAATTTTCACATTACAGACAACAGTACACACTTATAGGGTATAGGAAATACGATACGAGTATCCGAACCCTTTTTCGAATTAAACGAGAATTTTAATAGCTTAATAAATTTTTTAGTTTAAAACCAACAAACAGACCGAAATTTCGATAGTAGAAAACGTAAAAAACCCCAAACCAGAAGTTGAGGTTACAAAAAGCAGCTGAGGTTATACAACTTTGGCAATCTTTAGAAACCGGATGTCAATAAAAAAATTGTCATAAAAATCTCTTTAAAAATAGAAAGATTATTAATTACTAAATGCATCGTTAAATCACAGTTTTAACTTCCTACTTATTGTATGTAGGGTACATACAATTAATGGATTGGATTTGAGAATATTGGTTTGAAATAAAATTCTGATTCTAAAATTCTAAAATTCTGCTCTGAATATCAGTATATAGGGGTAAATTCAACCAAAATAAGGATGATATTAAATTCATTTTAAAACTGAATCTTGTAATCTTTAAGTTATATGCAGAACTAAAATTCTCAAAAATTAATCAACTTTCCCCCTTATTGATCAATTGATTAACCCCTTAGAATTCTGTCATAAAAACTCTCATTTTCTGCCATATTCGATCGACAGTTAATTAAAAAATAACAATTGCCTCGAACCCTCAGAATTCTCTTATTAGCATCTGTATCTGTATGTATGTACGAGTAGGTAAATCAAAGGTAAACTTTTCAATTTTCTAAAAACCCTCAAAAGTTACAAAATTAATTTACATCTCGAGCCTTTCATACTAGATATTGTGTAATTTTACCTATACTTTTGAAATGAAATGACGCAAATATCTAGAGGATTTTCATATTCATAAGTGGCATACTACAAGACACAATCTCATAAATCTAAAAAGTAAAATTATTCCAGAGACTGTACTACTAGGACTAGAGATAGAGTTTATCCATTATCTCCTATGATATGATTGAAGTCATGAATTTCGAGATAAAATTCAAATTTGCTCATTCACCAAATTTTTAATGGATGTTCTGCATAAAACATTCATTTTCTAATTCAGAATTTCACATTTCGCGCATATCATGTCAAAATTCAAAATAATGGGATATGAACATCTTACAAAAAATTGACAAAATGGTGGCTTGAATTTGAAATAAAAGGTTTATTAATTATGTTTAATTTCATCCATATTTTGACTGAATTTACTCCTATGTTTTTGGTCTAAATTTTTGGTCTGTATGAAATTAATTCAAAAATTTTAAAAAATCCCAACCTAAATTAAACTAAAAAATTTAGACTCAAAATATAGGGATAAATTCAACCAAAAAAAAAGAGATTAAATAGGAGCAATCGGATATCCGTAAAAGTAAAAGACCAAAAATTTCTGGAAATTCAAATTTAATGACATTTTGAAATAAAATTACCACAATTTCCCAATTTTATGCAATTGGGCAAAATATAGTAAATAAGTGTTAAAGACTTCTCAAATTACACAAATTTTCAAGGTCAAGATCAAAATTTCGGTCAAACGGAGGTCGTATTCAGAATTTTTATCATCGATCACCCATATATACTTATATGTAGCTACTTTATTCTCACTTTTGATTTTTCTCTATTTGATTAACTAAAGGACCTTAAAGGGTCCAGAGTCCAGAGCACCGAATGTATATAAGGTAATGGAGTCTTCTGGAATTTTCGTCGAATTTTCGTCGAAATGGCAAAACTAGACCCTCTTTTTTGTCCTTCATTCAAATGTCTAAAAGTTTTCGAGTACTCTTGACAGACAAACAAACGATCAAAGTACAAGCAAAGTTTAATACCTAAGTAGTATGGACTTGCTTAGCTGCACATTATAAAATTATTTGACCAGTATATTTAAAGGTCAAATAGGAGATATTGATATTAGGTACTTCAGATAGATAGATAGATAAAAGAATTTCGCTAAATTTTTGATTTAACCCTAACCTTAAGACAAGTTTCAAAACTTTGAAAACTTTAAAATTAATCTTTTCATTTGTACAAAAATTCAAGTTTAATGATTCTGTTAATACTGTTTGGTCGATTTTCTCCAATCTACCCATCAAATTTTTTAAACATGAGAACTAACCTCAAATTTCAAGTCAAGTATTAAATCCTCCTCTAGTCAAGTCAACTCACAAAACTCGAGTCAAAATTCAAAAAACTCGAAATAAATTTCGACTCATTATTTCAACTTTTACTTTCATTTCATTTCATTTCATTTATTACCTGAGCTAATCTCAAGAGATGAGGAAAATCTACTCGAGGCTAAAAAGCGACACTACCCACTACTACTAGTACTACTTCTACTACTAGTAGTTACTACTAATACCCTACTATAACTTGCTATTTGTATATAAAAGAGGCTAGTAAAGAGCTTTTGGGATTAAATTAACTAACTCGGAATAAATGAGCACATTTCAGTCGAAAACTTGAAGCTCAAAAACCTTCGTTAAAATCCTATAGTTGGTCATTTACTTGAAAAAAATTTGTCCAATATCAAATTATCAAATTTTTAAAAATAAATTTGAAGGTTAATTATCGAAAAATTTAGCAAAAATTGTCAAATTTATTACAAAAGTTGTTCAGAAAGCAATAGGTTTAATCTGCCTACGACTATCTGTAATTTAAAGTTGACTAAAATTTGATATTCTCAAAAAAGTTCATTTCTCAAAATATAGGTACCCTGAACAAAGCCTTTGAAATTAGAGATTTTTGACCTTCAAGATTAGTCAAAATATTGCCAAAAATCTACTTTTATTCAGATTCTTGATTGTGAATGGAGAATTTCCTTTAGAAATTTTCAAAATTTCAAAATTTTGAGATTAGTGACTTCTTTGACAAATTTGGTTTGAGAAATTGACCGAATTTTGAGTCGGCTGAAATACGTAAGTATATATTATCCTATTAGTGTATGGAAATTTCCAGGGACCGATATTCTACTAACTTACTTATACTTGATATTTGCTTTTACTACTCTCTATATATTAGTGGTATTACTTTATAAGGTATAGGTATACATAATAGTATCAAAATTTCATGACAAGACACTCTGAACTTGTTCTCATCAATCTTTAAACTACTTTATATCACTAGTATACTCTAAGCTTTTACTATTAAGAGAAACTTTGAGAGAAAATTAGAGCTAGAAATAAATTATAAATGCATTACAATTCAAACGATAGAATTAGAATACACTAGCTCTAGTATAGTAGTATCTATCTAGTAGTTTGCATACAAATTCCTAATTTCTAAAACCGCAATTCAACAATAATCTAATTTTCAAGTTTTCAAGAGAAAAGAAATGTCATGAAAATATTTGGACATGCTTTTAATTCACACAAAGAAAGCAAAATTTTGAATTTTTTTTTTAGATTTCAACAAATATCAGATACAAATGTATCAAAAACTGGTCGTAAAATCAATAAAAAAGTTAAGGAATTTGAGTTTGGGGTCTCAAATATATGAGATAAGAAGGTTTGAATCAAATTTTGAGAATTTTGAGCTTTTTCTGAGGGCCTAGAGGTCTGAAATGAGCTCTAAATTTATTTAGTAGGATCTTTTTCCTATTTTTGTTGCTTTTGTGTAGTTTTTTAGAATCAAAAGTGCTAAGAAATGTTCGAAAAAATTAAGATATTGTCAATAAATGTCTCATAAAGTATCTTTTTAGGCCAAGAAATGACTTTTGATATTATTTCTCTAGACTAAATGACCAAATTTTTGAGATTTTTGTACGACGACATATGGTTTCAATGACCCTTGTCTAGTTAGTATTTTGCTTCAGTCCTTGTCCTCTAAGAAAAACTCGAAAAAATATAAAAAAATCGTCCAAATGATCCTTTTAATGTGTCCTGGACATGTTCTGGACACTGACAAAGTGACAGATTTAGAAAAACACAGATTTACTCATACTACAGTAGGGCTCGTAGTAAGAGGGGATTTAATCTCCTATAAGCCATATAGTACTACAGTACTACAGTAGTACTTGAGAATTCTATTAAAGCTCTTATGAAATAAGAAAAAAACCTCAAAAATTGTAAGAAATGAAGCTAAATAGCCGTAATTTGTAATTTCGTAATTTGGTCAAGCAATACTTCAAATGGTCATTAGTAGGGTAAGGGGGGAAATTACACAATATTTCTTATGGAGAAAGTACAGTAATTACACACACTTTTCATATTTCTTACATTTCTTATGGATAATTGATTCGAATTTTGATTTGAAATGACTAGAAATAGAAACAGAAATAAGTATGAAATGATTGATCTGATTGTCAAAATTCAGATCAGCCCAAAAACAAAAACAAAAGTATTATCGATCAATGTACAGATTAGGTACATTATGAAGGTAATTACTAGAAGAAATACTCTAAAAAATATCAAAAACCCTCATTAGTATATACAGGTTTTTAATGTCAAAGCTCTAGTAATTGTAAAAATGGATTTTTTCTCATTTCCTTGAGTTAGTTAAAAAATGTAAAGCTAAATTAGGAGTAGGTCATATTAGGTCAAAATATCGTAGATACTTTCAGCTGAAAACACTTCAATTATTATTTTTTTAAATGAAATACATGATAAAACAAGGGTTATTTCATACTAGATCATACAAAATCTAATTTTTCTGGAATTTCTGGACCTCTTCTTATGATGAGTAGAGATTTTGAATATTTAAAAATTTTTAAAAGTTCTATAAATTAGTCGTTTTTATGAATTCAGTATTTTCCTTCCACAAGATCTACTTAGAAAAATTTTGACAAAATTAACAACTTTATTTCATTTTGGCTTTGCAAATTTTTAAATTTTTTTTACCCTATATCTACACTATGTACCTTCTCAAATAACCGAATATATTACTGTTCAGTTTGAATATGAGTTAAAAATTGAGAAATCGAGCTTAAAAAACCCTGCTGAAACTATGTAGAAGCTAGGATTATTACATAAATTGTATCTGAAATTAATCACTTTTTTCTGGTTTTGACTTTTTGGTTCCCAAACTCTACCATTTTTTTTTCTAATTATTATCCTGAGAGTTGAAAAGTCAAAATTTCCAGATTTAAAGTCAACTTTCGTTCTCAGAAAAAAAACTTTGCCTACCACACGCGTTTCATTTTTATGTTTATTATGCAATTCACATTCATACTCTTTTCCCCTACATTTCCATATCCATTTATCTATAGTACATATATACTAGTACTAGACACTAGACTAATACTTATAGAAAGTGTCTTAACATTTTTTCTAGTCCTTCTAGTAGACATACAAAGAAGCTAGAAATATCAGGAATTTTATCCAAATCTCAAGTTTTTATGCAAAATTCAAAATTTTATTCTCATCCTTAGTGCATACGAGTATATAGATGTACATTATGAACTTTATAAGCTTTATTTCAAGTGTTATTTTGATCATTTCTAGACAACATGTCTCGAACAAAACTGTTAAAAAACTGCAAGTTCAACCGAAAATTAGTTCAAAATTTTAAAAAATTTGAAATTCGAGTATTTTGAAATTCCAAATTGGAAAGGAAAGACTTGTCTGATAAAATTTTTGTTATTTTGGGCTGGAATCTGGAAAACTGGAATTTTTTTACAATTTTTCAATAGATTAAGATGATTTTAAGATACTTTTAGTTGATCTAAATGTTGTATAAATCAATTATATTTGTTATATGATAAGATAAGAAGCATAAATTGTAGAAGCGTAAATTGTATAATCTAATTATTATCTAAATAATCTAATTATTTTCAAAATTTTGCATAAATTGTAGAAGCGTAAATTGTATAATCTAATTATTATCTAAATAATCTAATTATTTTCAAAATTTTGAAATATAAAAGAATCATTCGGCTTTAAAACTTGACAAAATGTTTGTCAAAATTGCCTTAAGAATTGCTGACTTTTAATGTAGATTTTGAAGATATTGACTTTTGACAATTTTGTCCTTTGACAATGAAGATTTCGATCATTTTCAAACACTTTTTTAGATAATATTCTTGCACAAACTGGCGAGAATCTCACCAGCTGAATAACAGAATGAAAAATCCAAATTTGCATTTTGAGACAAGTAAACGCTTATTTCCTGCTGTTTCTCAAAAATACTAAACTATACACTTATACTCGTACAGTAGTACCTAATATTGGGTGAGAAAAGTAAATATTTTGAGTTTTTTTTTTGAGTTTTTAGAGAAATAAGGGGTAATATTCCTTTGTTCCATAATCTTATCTATTTTTTACAAAAAAAGGGAAAAAACAACAAAGTTCACACTTTAGAAAACGAGCATTTTATGTATAAATATATGTATCCTTATGGAAAGTACGTAAGGACCAAGGACTATATGCAAATGATAAACACACATGAATGAAAGGAAATTTAAACTTTTCTATCTAAAAAGTTTACGAGTTTATGCAAATAGTTTTGATGATCAAGATGTGAATATGTAGGTTATAAACTCGAAGATTTTGTCCAAAAAATGTCAATGACCTATCTGTATCTCAGATACTTTTAGATTGACAAGTCTGAAAGTTTTTTTATCGAAAAATGAGATTTTTTTGTAGAATCTATTGCTTTTGAGATTTGAGATCCTTTGAAATACCTTAGAAATGTAAAAATATCTATGTCTATTTTTGATCAGTTTTTGAAGGCACTATTCGATATTCGATCGATCTATTAAAAATTCTTTTTGAAAATTTCTAAAATGTGCAATTTTGAATGTAAATGTGACAGTACTGATGAAGAAACCTATTCTTATCGTTCTTGTTTTTTTGGATATGCATTTGCATTCATAATCTCAATAAGTATGGTATGCTAAATATTGAATTTTGACCCTTTGGAAAAAAGGAATTTTTACAATTTACAATTTCCAAAACCAAAATATTGTTTTTTATGCTAAAAGAGACCTCTAAGGATCCACAGCTAGCAGGTCTTGGTGTCAAAGAACTTTTGAATTTTGTATTTGGTTTAATTTTTAAGGAATTGACCCGCTTTCTTAAGACAGTTCACATATTTATATAGTTTTTTTTTTACTATTTTTTAGATAATTGTGGGGAGCTCCTACTTGAATAGTGTACATTGCCCTTCAGCTAATATTGCACCACTTTTGATACTAGGTATTTCTAGAAAAATTCTAAATTTTGTAAATTTTGTCAAAAATTGATATTTTCGATGTTTTTAGGCGGGTTTTTCTCAATAATTGGCACTATATCCACATGTATAGCATTCTGCACATCAGATGAAGATGAAGATTGTATATTTCTAGCCTTTAGAATCTTATCCAGGCTCTTTTATTTGGCTTATTTGTGTGCTTTTATCGCCATTTGTGTCTTTGGTAAAAATCAAAAAAAAAATTTAAGATTTTTTAAAAGCTCTTAGTTTATCGTATCCCTATTTTGGTTGAATTTACCCCTATATTATTGGTATAACATAAACCCTGTATGAAAATAATCCAAAATTTAAAATCCTATCCTTATCCTATCCTAACCTAATCTAAACTAACGATAAGTGTAAATTTAGAGCAAAAAGATAGAGGTAAATTCGACCAAAATAGGGATGAAATTAAACTACAGTCTTTTTTAAATGTATCTACTCGTATACCTATATCTAATTATCTTTTTTGTTAGTTTTTAGACTTATTTCAAAAGTCGATTATGAAGATACTGAATCTCAATTTTATTGTCATAAAGGTTAGTTAAACTACAGATACTCAGATACTTATGGATTTTACAGATATTATTTCCCTATTTTCAGGATTATTTCTCTACACTTTTATCTATTTGATGATAATGATGACATTTTTAACAATTTTAATCGGATTCTGTTGTTATAAAATTTGTGAAGGTCTACTACTTTAAGGTCTAAGGATAAGTACTACAGATAAAGGATACAAAATTTCAATCAAAGGCTCAAATTGTATTAATATCAAACTGAATAAATTCAAAGTTTAAAGTTCAAAGTGACTAAAGTATCATCAAAAATTCAATTTTTTTAAAATAATATAGATACGATATATGGTCTCTTAGCATTTGTATTGGGTAGATTTTAATTACATTTCAAAAAATTAGATCTCTATAATCTAGGTATAGTATAAAGCTGATTATTTCAAAAATTTTCATTTTATATCTGTTAATAGTGTGATTCAAGGGTTTAAATCATTCTAGAGATTAAAGAATTTTGTAAAATTTCTAAAATTTCAGATGCATTTTGAATACGAGTACAAATATAGAGGATCAAGATCAATATTTAAAAAAAAACTGAGATTACGCAATGCAATACTACAAAATTGCACTTATTTCTACAAATCTATATGATAAGAATACATTTGTATCTTACAATTCTTGGTAAAGTATTGGTAGAATGTACTCGTACATTAGGTATAAAAACCATCGACAAAAACCATTGAATCGTAAAGAAATAATGGTTATTTTTCAAACAAATCGACTATTCTCAAACTGAAAAAAAACTCAAGTTCAATATCTAAATCTTTGCCAATATTTTTAGGCATTACTATATTATGTACTATCTTGCACAAGATCTTTTTCTAGTAAAAAATGTATTTATCTTTTTATGAAATTTTTGGTTGGTACTTACCCCGAAGGCAGAATATCTTTTCGATCTGCGATTCTCTCGAGTTAGAAAAATTTCAGACTTTGGCCTTGGCGGTTTCTTCTGTCTCATAATCACTTTGGGCTGATCCTCATTTTTATTATCTCCATGATCTGGGCTTTCACCTATAAAGAAACAGTAACAAAATTTCAAAATTTTTAGAAAATTATCAAAAATTACAGTGATTACACAATCAAAAAATCTATCAAAATCATCAAAAATAAAATTTACTTTGATATTATGGTAAAAAACCAATAAAAATATTCAAAATTCTCTTCAATTTTTCTTATTTTTCAAGTTTTTTTATGAGGAAGAAACTTGTGGACAAATGCTTCCAAAATTTGACCAATTTTGTTCTAAATATCACATTTTTGGTCTAGATAAAACCTTTTTATATATATAAGCTCAACAAAATATAAGCAGCTCTATCAGGATATAAGACCTTTAAAAAATCTTAAAAAAATTTCAAGACAAAAACCTTATCTAATTGAAAATCAAAAATTTTGATCGAATTTGTCCAACAAAACTTGCCTAGTTGGCTTTCGATTGTAAAAAATAATTTTAAATATAAAATATAAAATTTAAAATATCTAATTGAAAGACATACTTGTCGGTAGGTAGGTGTGCTTATATAAAATAAATAATTTTTAACTTACCAATCCCATCGAGAAGTTTAGAATCACTAGAGACTGACAGTTGTCTCGTCACACCAGAACCAGACTCATTTGTGACACCATTAGATCCCTGATGCCAATCTGGACAGATAAAAAAAAAATAAAAAACATCATTAGTAAACCCCAAATGATGTAATAAAGGGTCAAAAAATGACCATGGACGGGTAAATCTGAGCTCATTTTGCTTTTTAAATGGACGATTACATGGGATAAAGAAATTGAAAAAAATGGGCTTCAAAGTGCTCGGTTTTTACTATCGTCGTCTCTCTCACCCTAATCCTTACCATCATAAAATATGACTGACTCTGAGAAAATGGATACTTTTTCTTACTTAAAGTACATAAAAGTATTCGGCATTTAGCAGACATGACCCCAATGAAGCATATTTTTTGAATATTATTATAAATTGCATTACTAGAGACTATTTAACCTGCTTTTTAGTGCTATTTTTGCCAAATTTTTGAAAATTTAGTCTCTTTTCTCGCAATTGGTCACTTCAAATGAGGTAAAAACAAACATCAAACACTTTATTTCTATTTCTATTTTCAAAGTCCAAATGCTCACTTTTACTTTCTCGATTGTTGTTGAAAATCTCTCGTAAAATAAATCTGATCAAAAAACATCAAAGCAAGCAAAATTTCCCATTTAAACTAATCCTCAAAAATTCTTCAAGTCCTTCACTTGAGAGCATACTTAAGTACTTTTGCCTCTAGATTTCAACTGATTTTTTTCTACTTTTTGTAAAAAGTATCTAAACTCGATATAATGACAATAACATGAGTCAATTGACTAGGTCTATCTCTAGTATCTAGCTAGAGATCTTTGAAAATATTGTAAAAAAAGATAAAAAAAGCATGTATCTTTTAGTTTTTATTTGATCAATTTTAATAACTTGTAAAGCAAATTGACTCTCAATTTTTTATAAATTGAAATTTGAAAATATAGTGTAATTTATCGATTTTTTGTCCAAAACACATCAGATATTAGAGATTACTGATAGTATCTACTATGTATAGTCTCTTAATGTAAAGCCAAGTAGGTACTCGTATTTTGAAACTCTAGAATCTTCTAGTCTACTATAGACTGCAGTATACTCGTATTCTATTACAGACTAGACTAGAAGATCTATACTTAACTAATGACTTACAATCTGTCAGTCAAATCCGATTCAAATCTGATCTGATGATGCAAACAGCTGACGGCAAGTAAATATGCCAAAAATACTCAAATTCAGATCAGGTTATATTCAAAATTATTCAAACTTAGGATTAGAGCTACTACTATAAGTACTGATTCTGAGTGCTGATATGAAGCTTTTGATTACCCTATCTACTAAAATTTCCTAATTACAATCCCAATTCTAAATTAGAATCATTGTCAAATTGAAATTGGATAAGTTTGTAATAATTTAATGATCGAAAGTTACTTTGAAAAACAGATACCCAAAGCTATTCTGTAAATCAAAACACCTATCTATGTACATAGAAATTGTCAATCCCAAGTGAAGCCCAACCAAACCTAATTTTTTGTAAAAAAATCAAAATTACAACAAAATTATTTCAATTTGGAAACTTCATTTGATTTTTAAAAAACAGTATCTACACTTGTTAGTTTATGAGATCTGAATTTTTGAAATTTGGACTTTTTTGATCAATATTTCGATCTTATCCTTATGTTTAGTGTTCCTGGTATATACTGATAGTAGTAGTAGTACTGTTCTAGGTAATAAAAAAAATTCAAAACCTTAAAAAATGAACATAATGGCCAATATAATGGTCTTAAACATTTGCCTGGTATTTTCATTAAACCCGTTTTAATTTTAATATCCCACTACTATTACTACTGGTTTCAATTTGTTTTCCCCTTTTTGTTCTCAAAATCTTCAAAGTCTAATGGGTTTTAATAGAAAATTCTCAAGTCTAGAATCTCTAGATAAACCACTTAAAGTTGAAACTTTCGGATATTCTTCAAAAACCGATAATTATGACACATTTTGAGAAAACGGGCACAAGGATCTTTATTTTAAATACAAATAGACCAAATTTTCTAGCATTTCAGACCTCTAGGTCTACTAGAAAAGTCTCCTTATTAGATTTTTAGAATTTCTCAACTTTTAGACCTCTAGTTCAATGTTAAAATACTTTCAAAATTATCAAATTTTGATCAAAATTCAGAATTTTGAGACTTTTGAGCTTCAATATATTGAAGGCTAGGTGTAGCATAGAACTCATTTTACAACTACGGTGCATATACTTCATGCTGAGTTTATTCTCATAATAATTCCTTCAGTTTAATTACAAGCCAAAAAGCTCAGAGAAAACTAAAGCTCAAATCTTTCATTCAAAATTCAAAACTTTCTTTAAATATCGGGTTACCCTTGCTAATACAAATCTAAAAGCCTGTACAAAAGCCTATTAAACTTTGGATAATTCACCGATTTCTTCATATTTATTAAATGCAATAAATATCTCACATATTAGATTTCAATAGAATTGAAAACAAAACAAGACGATTTGGAACATCCGATTTCAAGGTTCGAAATTCGAATAAATTCGAATAAATTTAAACAATAAACAAAAAGGCCCTTCTCAAACAAATCTAATGGAATCTCTAATAATTCTACACAAATCCCATTATTTTAATGCTAAAGTTCCTTAATTTCTTCAAAAATTCAACTTGGACTATCACGAAAAGCTCGAATTTGAAAAATTCTGAAAAAAATCTTAAAATTAGAGCAATTCTCCGAATTCGAATATTTTATCCAAAAATTCATCTTAATTTCAATTTAAGTTTAATATTTTTTTGTCTTGTGTCTTAAGTCCTAATTTTCTCAATATTATATTGAAATTTTAGAAAATTTCATCAAAATTATGAACGATTTTATAAAATTTTTGGCACTTTTACCCAGTTTAGAAATGCTTTGAAAGAGTATCTTCGGGTTATAATAGATTTTCTGGCTCTTATATGAGGCTTAACATGGTAAAGGCCTGAAAACCAAAGAGGTCCTTTGAAATTTTTTAAAAAATTATCAAAATTTTATAAAAATTTGAAGTCTTTAATGCATTTATACTATACTGACCAAAATACCGAAATTTTGAACAAAATTAGATATAAAATCATTCACTAACTGACCTATAGTATTTTCAAAGGAAAGGTTTACTGGGCTTTCACACCTTTGCATGTTAATCCTCGTATAAAGGCCCAAAAGCCTATTATAACCTGAAGGTATTCTTTGAAAAATTACAGACAAAAAATCAAAAGCATTACATATTCTACTATTCTGTAGTATTTGAATTTCGAGCTAAAATAGTGCCAAACTTTGAGGTTCTAGCAGGCACTATCTAAGGATAAGTAAAAGTAAAATGCATTTACAATATTAATAATTAAAATATAGGGCTGAGAAATGTCTATACTACCCTACCATAGTATACGAGATAATGATAATGGCTTCTAGAATTACGCCCATTAATTCAAAATATTAATTTTACGAGCTCGGAAACCCCAACTATGACTTTATTTACTCAATATAATCTACTTATTAATACTTATAATATAATACATATACATGCATTTCTATAAGAGGGAAAATTTGAACTTGACAAATTTACATGATAATCAAAATCACAAGATCTGTAGGTGTAGGTAGGGTAGAAGGTACTTGAGAGCTGTGTAGTATAAATAGCCTACGGGCGACAAAAGTCGGATTTTCAAATTACAATTCAATTCACGGGTGAAATTAGAAATCTCACAACCGAATTATTTCGCCCTTAAGGTAGGTTTAATTACATACCTACGCATCTCAATTGACAAGTAAACTCATATAAATGTTATCATAGAATTTGAGCTTGGAAATTTCCAATTTTTTTAAAATACAAAGATGTGATTTAATTTGACAAAACCATCTAAAAAATGATTTAAGATGCTATTTTCCATTATAAAGATACAATTTGGACAATTTCTTTTACATTTGAGCGTAATTTTTCGTAAAATTTAAAAAATATCCTATTTGAAGACTCTACGAGTCTAAACAAAAGTTTTAGAAAATTGTCATTAGAAATTTTAGAAATCTCACAACAGAATTTTTTAGCCTTTCTAAACGTAAGTAGGATTTCAGCTCGGAAAAACTAAATTTCTATAAAATTAGACGAGATTGAGAAATTATAATTTTTTTTCCCTTTCCCATCAAACGATCCATCACATCTAAGATATTTAAAAAGCTATTTCCAGTTAAAAAGATACAATTTGGAGAATTTCTTTTACAAAATACATGCTTAAATTTTTCCTAAAACTCAAAAAATAACCCTTAAAATAAGGCTCTGCTGATATTGGAATAATTTCAAGAAATTTTTCACTTTAGAGTAACTTTACCTATGAGTAATAGAATACAAATTAATTTTTGAGACCATGAAAAGGCCACAAAATATCAAATCGATCGGGTTGGTTGGTTGGGTCGTCTTTTAATTTGCATTTTGGCCCAAAATACTTATCTATAGATAGTAACTTAGGTATATCAGTACTAGTACGATACAAGATAATTCAAAATATCTCTAGAAATGTAATTTACTTTATTTTAGGCCACAACAAGACCACATTAGCACATTTCTAACTTGACTTTGGGGATCTGAGTGAATAATTTGAGAATTTCTCACTATGATTATCATACATAAGGCTATAATAAAATAGTTTAAGATAGTACCTTACTAGTACTAGTACTAGTAGTCTTATCCTTATCACCATCTTATATGTGCATATCTTTATTATCAGCTACTACTATAATACTAGTAGTGATACTTGAATCATAAAAAATGAGCTCAAGTTTATATTAGAATGTGGCTAGCTCGGAGAAAATCGACACTTGACTCGGTAGAAATGTTATAAAATTTTAAAAAATCAGTTTTAATATAACTAAATCAGGCAGTCAAAGCCTTTAAGGGGTCGAAATATATTAAGATTTAGATATTTTTTTAAATGAAATGTTGACCTAGACCTAAATATTTGAAATTTTCTAGAAATTTAGGCAAATTGCTCTACTAAATTAGTGGTTAGGTTAGCTTTAATATATTACAAATATACAATAGGTAGGGTACTGAAATTTTGAAATTTTGATAGGTACTTGAATTTTGTTCAATTTTTTCAACCAATTTTTGTAAAAATTCAAAAATTAGCAATTCTCTAAGCTAGTCAGAGAAATTCCTAATTCTGAAATTTCTCTGAAAATTACAAGCTGAACAAATTACCAAATAAAGGATGCCATAAAGTCATTATGGAAAGCATATCATAATATTATTATGTACATTTTCTTGCAGATTAATAATTTCAAGCCTCATTCTCAACTCTCATACTACTGGTACTGCGGTATTCTTATCTCAATTCTCAACTTGAAATCCTAGTTTTCGTCTATTTGATTAAATTACGAAATCCAGGATTTAAAAATCAAATTTTGAGAATATAGTACTTGTATAAAGTATCATACTAAAAGAAGTGAAATATGATAAGAAAAGCCAAAAGCTCAGAAAAAAAAACAAAATGAATGAAACTCAAGACCTCAACTTAATAGTCGAACATTAGCAAAATTCAAAATTCTTATTTTGTAGGATACAACTCGTATAAAAAGGGAAATTCGTTTTCTAAGACCAAATTTTTCTATTTGAAAATTAATATGAGCCCTTCTTTTAACTTTTAAGAATTTTTTTCGAACTTTGGTCAGTCAAAATTACGAGCGGCTTTAAGTATTGTTTTTTGATTATGATATGATTCATAATAATAATAACTATTTCAGATTTGATATAAATTCACACAGGTTAAGCAATTTATTGTCTCTTTTAGGAAAATTTCAGACCTCTAGGTTAACTTGAAGTATTCAAAATAGACAAAATTTTCTACTCTTGATTGAAATACAGAATTTTATAAAATCTTGAATTTCGAAAAAACTAAGAAAAGTCAAAGACTTCTTAGCTAGCTCTAGTTTAATTTTAACCCTATTTTGATACCATTTTGTTATAGTGGTAAATTCAATCAAAATAGGGATAAAATTAAATCGTAGCCTATTGATCTAAAGACTTAAAAAAAGTTCTTGACTCAAAAACTCACCATTTCAGATGATCTAAACGAGTACAAAAATCTTCATTTTGTGCTCAAAATAGTTCCAAAAATGCAGATAAAAAGCATTCAAAGGATCCAAAAGGCAGTTAACTCTTATTATAAAAGTAGTCATTAAAAAGTGTAAAATAAGTGTAGGTAAATTCATTTAGCCGGAATCCCCATGGGGTTCATGCAATTATCTAGACTCTAGTCTCTAGTGCCTATACCTATGATAAACCCTCCAGTCCAATAGCTAAATTGGAGAAAAAAAAATAATCTTATTTCGTGTCTTTCGAACCCCCCTTATCTCCAAACCCTTTATGGATTTTTCCAGTTTTTTTCCAGTTTTTTAATAAAAACACGTGTACCTTACACACTTTTTTGTATATTTTGGAAATTCGATGAGTAAACACTAGTAGATAGTAGGGGAAATTTTAAATTTTAAAGGACAATGGGCCACAAGAGCTATTTTTGGGCCCAGAAAGTAGATAAATGGTTTTCTACATCTCGTTCGATAGAGCTAAAAAAATAGACTTCTAGGAGTGTGTTTGTTTTCCAAAAAAATCAATTCGAACATTGAGATATTTGAGGTCAAAGGTCGTTAGTTTTGAAGAAAAATATTTAAAAAATAAATGGAGAAGTAAAATATTCGATCTTTTTACAAAATTTTTCATCATTTCGTTCAATAAAATCTAAATTGGATTCAAAATATGAAAAATCTAAAAAAAAATTATAATATCGATAAAAAATGTGATATTTTTATTAAAATTTTCATTTTATGAATTGTTTGGTAACATTATCACATGGAACGGTGCCGCCAAAAATCTTATTGTAATCACCATATTTTAAGCAGCATTTTTGTGTATTTATTGCGCATCCCAACCTTCTGGATATGGTTGAAATTTACAATCAAAAATCGAAGATTTTTTTTCAAAACTAACGACCTTTGACCTCAAATATCTCAATGTTCGCATTGAATTTTTTGGAAAAAACAGTCTCAACACAGTCTATCGAATGAGATATTAGTATGTTTAGAAAACATTTATAATCTCTGGGCCCAGAAAGAGCCCTTGTGTTCTATTGTCCTTTCATATTTTACGCAGTTTCCGCTATTCTCGTATTTCACTATTTTTACAGGCCTTTCCAAGTCAAACCTCATATAAATGCCAGAAAACCGCGAAGATATCCTTTGAATTTTTAATTCCAAGTTGAGAATGAAATACTAGTCATAAAAGTATAGAAATGACACAAAGCCTATGTGTCAGAACTCGAACTTTTGTAAGATAGACCAATTGACCTAAAATCTACAATATAAAAACACATAAGTACCATAAATGACCTTATTCAAAAAGGGTCACATATTTCAAAATATCAATCTTTTTAATTATAGTAGGTACAGATTACTACGAGTATAAACTATAAATATGACAAGATTCACACATTTTACCTGAACAACTTTTATATTTCTGAATTTCTGAATTTTTCTCGATATGGATTTTTGTCATATCAAATTAAACACAAAATTACAATTTTACAAAAAATTACAAAAATTGCCTTGTGATTCAGGCTTTATAGAGTGAGTGTACTGACTATTGACATGACTCGATTAGAAAAAAAGTTCTATAAAACTTTTTGGCATGCTAGTGTAGTACTAGATAGATAAATAGATGGTCAAATTTCTCAATTTGGTAAATTACTTTATACACTGGTTATTTAGGGATTAAGTTTAAAAGGTAGTTTACTTTTATTTCCAATTTCTGGTCAAATTAACTAAATACCTAAATCCAATATCTATCCTTATTTCTCACGCAAATTCTAAATGGCAAATATCAATACAAGATAGTTTGGTAAACTTATAGGATTTAGTTAGTGGTAAAAAGCAATTGAATTCGGTCTAAAAAAAGACCGAAAAAAGTTTTCTACTAAGGTATGGTTTAAATTTAAACCCTCAAGCCACAATTCGAGCAAAGTTCAACACGGAAACCCTTTTTTAGAAAACAAATATCAGAATTTGAAGACTGAAACTTCTTTATAAAGTACTGCATTTTTTGATAATTTACAAATTAGATCATTTTCAAATCGTCTATCATCAAACCTAGAGTTACAAAATTCCAAAATCTCCAAAAAATCAAGTTTTTGAGATTCAATTTAACGATTTTCTTTGACCAATATTTTGAACTTTAGATGACCTAGAGGTTAGAAATTCTCAAAAATTGAAGATTTTAAGCTAAAACATCTTCAGAATTAGATTTTTGGATAAATAATGCTTAATTTTTGCAATTTTTTAAGCTTTTTTGAACTTATCTTTAACATGCAAAGGTCTGAAAGCCAAATATATCATTTCGCCTAATACGCGTTGTGCAGCCAAATTTTGTTCAATTCTGCTCATTTTTTTTAGAAATTTTGAGCATTTTACCAAGTTTTTTCTATCAGGATAATCGAATACTAGACTCAAAGTTTTGTTCTGATGCAAATTTTTGAAATTTTTTGGGTTCTCAATTTGAAATTTTGATATTTACGAGTAAGTAGAGAGATTTTTTTTGAAATGAATGCTTTTTAGAGAAGTTCCACTGTAGTCTGTAGTATAGTATAGAAAAAATAAACTTTATTTTTCTCAATCATTTCATGACTCACTCGTGGGTCTTTCACTTGGCAAAAGGTTTTTGATCTCGAGATCCAAAAAAAGATCTCTGATGAGTTGAATTATGTGAAGATATCACGAACTCGATCTCAAACTCTCAAAAAAACTTCAATCACCGGAATTTTCACAAACTCAAAATTTTTCAAACCTAAAATTCGAGGATTTACTCCAAACCCAAGTGGAAAATGGGTATTATATGATTAGATATAGAGAATTGAGTCAATCGAGCTACAATTTTATACCTACCTTATTTCTAGTCTATTTGTGCTTGCAAACAATTTCAAATATAAAAAATCCTCGTGTTTTTTACAAGTTTTTATATTTTTTTAGAAATTGAGGAAATTAAAGAAAGTTCCCCTTACACATACCAGTATATATTGTACTCTGTAGTACACTGAATTCCCCTTTTAAACCAAAAAAGATGATATTTTTTACTCTCAGCTTTATTAAGGATAGGTATGTCAATGTCAAATGCCAAAACATCAAAAAATAATAAGCCAGTCTCCCCAAAAAGAATCTAAAATCTAAAATTTGGGAAAATTTTTGAAACACATTTTGTTTCGGATTTTTGAAATGAAATAAAATTACAAATTACAAGAGTATCTACCTAGTTATGTAATTTGTATATACCTATAGTTAGCAAGCTTATTTGACAAAAAAATTTACTCTATCTTATAACTTGCATAAATACACTACTTACAGACCTACATTTAAGAGATTGACAAGTAACACTTTAAAAATTTCGAGAAATTAAGAAAGTTTTTGCTACTCATTTGGCTAAAAGAAAGTGTTTACAGTTTACAATCTCAATCAAAGCAAATTAGTCTGAAAATTTGACCAAATTTTGTAAAAATCTTGCTTAGAATTTGATATATTTTGGAAATTATGAAATTTAGGCAACCCTACTATTTTTATAAGCTGAAATTATCTAAAATTTACCACAAATTTCAATGATTTCTGTGTTTCAGTGAATTCAGGGCTTTTTATGACTATGTGATTTCGACTTTTTAAAAAATTTCTGAAAGTATTGATGATAATCTGATATCTTGGTACATCAGTAAAGCTATACCTGTCTATTTCCCATAAATATAAAATTTTCTAAAATGGCCAATTTCATTTTATTTTTTTTGTAAAAATGTCTCAAATTTCTCAAATCAATATTTACCTCCAAGACCTTCCAGCTACTTACTGCAGTAGGAGCCTCTAGTAAAAATAAATTTCTAGCTTTTATTTCAATTTCTTTTAAAAAGTCTCAAGCAAATGTTTTATATAATATCTTATGAAATTAGATACTACACTATGTATTACTGTGTACTACTATACTAATGGAGACTTTTGAATTAAATTAAATGGAAATGTCCTTAACCATCAATTTAAATTGTGCAAAAAACCTTCAAAATCTTCTTCAAAACTTGAGCCAAAATCTATATTTAAGAGATAGATAAAAAAAACTTGGATAATCTACGCATATCCACCCACATCTATTTTAATCTACTACATACAAGTACAAGATACTTGAGTTTTTTCAAAATTTTTGCAAGCATCACAAAAATGAATTAAACAAGATATCTAAAATTTTAAAATTTTCAAAAAATTTATGACTTTTTTGTGATATGGCATCATTCCTCAGTCCAATTTATTTCAAGTTTATAAATCTCATATGACAATATAAAATCGATAGAAATGTAGCATTTCTATTTAAAGGACTTTTTATCAAAGGATATCTTGAGGTTGAGGTTGTAATGGACTTTCTGGTCTTTATATGATGTTTAACATTCAAAGACCTGAAAGCCGAATATATCCTATCAAACATCTATTAGATCGCTTCATACAGATAGTGTCGAAAATAGCCAAATTTTGTTTTTTTTTTGCTTAATTTTAAGCACAAATTTTGAGAATTTTTGAGTATTTTAACAAGTTTTTTCTATCAGGATAATTAATCTATTTGATAGACTCAAAATTTTGTAAAAATTTTAAATTTTCTAATTTCATATGACTCTAGATCTTTCGACTGTAAATCTGGCTACCCTCTAGAGATAAATTCAATGCCAAATTCTCAATTTTTTTGCTCGCTCGATTTTTCAGTATTTTGTCCTTATTTCTCAAGGCAATTGCATAATTTGGCATCAGAACTTCCTCAAGAACCAATTTTGAATACAAATTATTAATTTCCTGGTAAAATTTTGCCTTACAAACTAAACTACTGTAAGTAAGTACCTCAGGTGATAAATTATACAAAAAGAATAGTAGAAGACCCAAAATCGAATAAATCAACTTACAGTATTTTAAGAATGTTCAAAATTTGGTATCTTTAGGTAGTAAGTAAATGCTCATTAATACAAAACTGTCATATTTGCTCCGTTAAATTTGTCCATTAGGATTCATACCCTGATCTTGAATTTGGAAATTTTAAAAAGAACTTTTAGCCTACTAGAAGCATAGAAAATGCTATTTCTAGAAATATTCTGAATTTACTGTAAATACTTAATATCTTGGTGTAATTTTGCTAGCCAACGAAGCGAGAAACCAGCTCGAAAAAATGTAATTTATACATTGTACCCATGCCCCTTGAGGAACTGTAAATTTCAAAATTTGAAAATGTGTAGTATTTTAATCTGGTAAAGGATTATTAATTTGGACAATGAGAGGTTTTTAAATTTTTTAGTAACAAGTAACAAGTAACATTTCATAAATTGAAAAAAAAAATTTGAAGCTAAACTTCAAATAGGGAATCTAGGACATTTGGAAAGAGATTTTTGCAAAATGGACATTTGCCCTAGCATATTTACCATAGAATTATTTCCATAGGAAATTTGCCATAAGACATTTGCAAAGCTGACTTTTGCAGATTAGATTAATAAGTACCGGAAGGATTTGAAATGGAAATTTTGCCCGAAATGGCACTAGACCCTATAAGGGTCCTTCATGCAAATTTTGCTATAGTTTTCGAGTAATCTTCTGGACAGACAAACAAACAGAAGGACAAAATTCAAGAAAAATTGAAAATTAAGTGCTCGAATCGCTCGAAAAATGAGAAAGCAAATATTTAACTTCAGATAAAGCCTTTTAGAGTAAAAATTTCCAAAATTTGATTTGTTTTACTAATAGTTTATTGAATTTCGATTTTTCAAAAATTAGTGAAATCTTACTTGTTATAAAACCATAAAAATATGAATATTATTACAATGACCCTATCTCTATATCTAAACTCTAAACAAATATAAAAGCCCATAAATCACTTAATAAAAGCCTTTTAAACATGAATTAATAAATTCATAAATATTCAAAGAATTAGCCAAGAGACTCTAGTCCCTATAATATAATGATAGCAAATTTTCCATATTTTGTGTAAAACTAACTGATATCTATAAATTCAAGCCAAAAAATGTAATTACACTGACAGATGTTCCCAAAAGATGTTCTGAGAAAATGTAGGGGAGATAGTAGTTGGAATAAATGATGTTTTCTTCACATTTTGACATAAAATTTATTAATAATGTGTTGTGGTTCATATAGTACAAGATATATATAGCCCAGTACAAGGATAAGATATAATTTTTCATAAAAAATGTCAAATTTTTCAACTTGTCCTTGCCATGTGCATTTGTATCCTATGAATTTTGACCTGAACAGTATCTGAAGTTATAAAAAAGACAAATTTTAAGAGTACAAATAGTTGTATAACTTTTGATAAAATTCATTAAAATTGTCAAATTATATGGAAAATGTATTAGCAAAATAGTTGAGCATTTCTTTAACCTGGTTTAGTTCTTTTCTTGGTTTAGTGAAAGTTTTCAAATTTGGAATATCGGATACAATTCAAATCAAATGGACCTTCATATGATTGTAATGGAATTGTTATTATTATTTATGAAACTTTGAGAGAAAATGGGCCAGTCGATATTTCTCTATATAGGTACTACATACCATACGTGCTTGATATTTATTTTATAGATTTTTCAATAAAATTTTTACTACAATATGAACCTTGATTTGAATGGATTATTGGTCCGGTTTTTATTATATTTTTATGCATTTTTGCCCATATATTATTCAAATGCTTATGATTATGTTCGATTTTCAATAATTTACTTAGAAATTGTTAGCCATTTGAATCAGCTATCAGTACTAGGGTACATATACTGTAGTATCTTGGTCAATTTTTTTGATGATTGTACTGATACTGAAATTTTGAAGATTCTTAGATTATTTTTCTCTGTCAAAAGCTGCTATTTGTGCTAATACAGATACATTCTCCATCTACACTAATTTGACAATTTTAATAATTTTATCAAAATGTTATTCTGCTATTTTAACTCCTAAAATTTGTCTTTTTTATTATTTCAGATATCTTGTGAAAAGACGAAGCTCCAAATTTAAGGATATAAATGGTAAGAAAAATGTGAAATAGAATCCAAAATTAATATATTGGGCTAATACTAGTAGAATTTATAATTTGGACCAGTCGGTATTAGTCATTATTAGTCAGATTGTATGGCACAAAGAAAACTAGTTATAATGGATCTAGAGTCTAGATGTTTGAAATTTCTATAAATTTTTTTCTTTTTTAGGTGCTTTTTGGATGCTTTTTTTGGGGAAATTTGTAACAAAAATGGTAGCTTTATTTAGCTGATATTTGACCTAGAGGTTTGAACTTTTCATATTTACAATCTTTATAAGGTCAATTTGTATTTACTACAGATA
>JAQIXA010001204.1:0-27366 GCA_034699045.1 Nanhermannia cf. coronata Gr-Ori-00579 | reverse complement strand
AAAAAAAACATTTTTTCAAATATTTTGATGTAAAAATAAAATAAAAACCCATTAAAACTAAACTATATTTATACAAAGTATATCGTATTCTGAGGGTGCGGGCTTTCGTGAGAGTATAACCGATTTATTTTATCAGAAATCGACAAAAAAAGTGTCAAAATATTAAATTTTTTTGGTCATCTGAGCCATTTGATTTGGTTTTTTTGTTCAATGCTGCTCCTGTTGGCTTTCTCCAGTCTTGATTCCAAATTATATTCTAGTGCATATATTGCAAAATAACATAAAAATTACAGACATTTTCCAGACGATAAATCGTGATTATACAAAAAATTTAAAATTAAATTGCTTTATAATGATTGATTTAGATTGATTGATTGAATGACAATTGGTTTATTAAAACATCCATTAATCTTAATACAAATGTATGTAGGTATTTGAAATTATAATTAGGTAAAATAAAATGTTTTAATGAAATATTAGATATGTAATGATACTCGTGTCACATTTCAATTAAATAAATTTCTATTAGTTTAAAAATAAATAATTCATAAATATATTTTGAATTTATTAGTAAGTCGTAATGGAAATCAAATTACATAAAATATCACTGAATTCATTGATACATTCTGTAAAATTCATCACTATAATCACTTACTTACATTGAAATTATAAAATCTTGTAGTTAAAACAGAGTTAAGAGATCTTTAAAAAAAGTTTTAAAATTTAAAAAAATTATTTGAATATGAAAGAGAAATATATAATTAAAGAAAACGACCAAAAATATGAACATTTATATAGGTAAAAAACTACTTTTTTGAAAAAAAATCCCATTATAAACTGAAAATTTCGTTGAAAATAATACACATTTCCTTATTACTTTAAAATGATAAAAATAATTTAAATTTTGAACGTGCTTATGAAAATTTCAGGCCCAAATCGAGGAAAGAATTATTTCAAATTGCGGCCTCAGTTTTAGGTATAGAATTTGCATATGCAGCTGAAACAGGATTTGTTTCACCCATTCTGCTCTCCATAGGAGTTGGACACACATTTATGGCATTAATCTGGTCTCTGAGTCCACTTGTAAGCTCAAACTATTTAATTATTTTTTTAAAATGTCTGAATATCGACTGTAAATATTAAAAAACTATCCGATTGTATAATTTGATACTTGCAAAACCTACCAAAAATATCTCAAAATGTTATATTTACGATTAATACAGTAATTTCATAACCAAACTTTAAAAATAGTTTTATTTTATACTGATCTAATTCAATCAATAATCAATAATTTTAGGTTGGGTTTTTTGTAACTCCTATTCTGGGCTCTTTGAGCGACGGATTTATTTCTAAATATGGTAATATTTTAAAATATTTTAAAATTTTGGTAAAATTTTGATATTCCTACTTTACTTGTATAATTAATTTTTTATTTAATTTTATAGGAAAGAGGAGACCTTTCATTCTATTATTCTCAATTGGGATTGTTCTTGGTTTAATTTTAATTCCTAATGGAAAAAACTTGGGGATTTTTTTAGGAGATAAATATCCAGAAGGGAATAAATCTCAAATAAGGCAAATATTCTTTTATATTAATTTTCAATTTAATTCCCTAATTACAGTGTTAGTATAATATAAGCTTACTTTTTATATACAATTTAGTCTTGGAAATGAGACAATTCAAGAGGATTTAGATTTACTATTAGAGAATGATTACAATTCTAATACATACGGATTAATAATCACAGGTTGATAAAATTTAAAAAAAATCTGATGTTTATATAGGCATACATAAATACTAAATAAAATACTGTTTTAATAGTTCTTGGATTTTTGCTACTGGATTTAAATGCAGATGGTTGCCAAAGCCCGGCCAGGACTTTTCTTATTGAAATTACAGTTCCAGGTATATATTTATTATTAGTCAAATGCACAGTGGTATGTTTAGTAGAATTTATTTTTTAACTCGTCTCATATCACCCAAAAAATAGTAAAATAGATAGCTGGCTTTAGGTTTACTTAGGGTACAAATTAATGGCTGTAATAATTCTGTATCTAAATTTAGTTTTTAATTAAAATTAACTAAATATCATATCATTTAAACAGTTTCGTACCGAATAATGTATTTAATTTGAATATTTCAAAATTATCGGGTCGAGATAATTTAAACTAATAAAAAATATCTATACAATACTTTGTATTTTAGATGATCATGCTAAGGGATTATCAACGTTTACAATATTAGCTGGAATTGGAGGAACCTTAGGATATTTAATGGGATTTATAAATTGGGAAGAATTATGGATTGGGCAATTTTTTGGACATATTGGAACTGTTTATTTAATGATTTTAATTGTTTTCATAATATCTATTTGGGTAACATTGAGAAGCTTTGCAGAACTACCCACAGATTTAGATGAAATAGAGGAAATACAATTGGTTAGTTTAGAATTACATTTTTTTATTAGATATTTATAAACTTGAAAATAATTTTTTAGAATTCCGTGGCTGTTTACGCGAATAAATTTAATGATTTTTCCCCAAAAAATAAAGAAAGTTCAATAATTATAAAAAATAGATTATCCTTTAATTTAAATTATTGATATACAGGAAATTGATGAAGAATCATCAGTATTAAGAACCAAGATGACAACTTTAGAATATATAAAGTCGATCAAAAATATTCCAAAACCAATTTTATTTCTTTGCTTAACCAATTTTTTTTCATGGTATGAATACGTTTATATCATTTCAAGTCTAGCATTTACAAAAACTTTTTTTATAGGATGTCGCAACTTAGCTACGTTATTTATTTTACGGGTAATATTTTAAAATTAATTACCTAATTAAAATAATTAATAATATAAATTATTATTTGAGTAGATTATGTCGGAGAAATTGTATTTGAAGGAACTCCAACGGATGATCTTATGTCAGATTTAAGAAAAAGTAAAATATGTATTCGTATATTTAATTCAAAAATTTATAATGGCAAAATGTAATATGGTCGTTAATTCAAGATTATTCAATATTAATTTTGGATATTTGAACGGATATTTGTTTATTTTTATTGGATTGATACTCGTATATCTAATTTACCATACTTTTTTATCAGATTATGATGAAGGAGTTCGATTTGGTTGTTTAGGCCTTTGTCTTGATTCACTCGCCTGTTCAATCTATTCATTTTACATTGATAGAATAGTCGACAAATTTGGGTAAGAATAAAATTTAAACCCTATTTAAAAGTACCTTTTAAATAGATATTTAATTATTATTCGAATTTGTGATTAATTTTTTAATTTGAAAGCGCAAGGGATATTTATATTTTCGCACATTTGACCAAATTTGTTGCGATGATATTGCTGGCATTGTTCCCCAACAAATGGATTGTTCTTTTGTCATCTTCTCTATCAGGAATTATGTAACATTTTCTCATATATATATATAATACTTATTATTTTATTCTTAATTAACTATTATATAAAATTCAAAACACTGAAACAACTTTAACTCAACACTTAATATTTAGGTATGCAACATTATTCACAATGCCTTATTTGCTCATTTCGAGATATCAAGAAAAGAAAACAGTAAGTAATAAAAAATTCAGAAATTCAGAAATTTTATATTTTTTCTATTACAAATTACATATAATAAGCTTTTTTATTATCATTTTTAATTTCTATTATGTAGTTTGAAAAAGATTTAAAAGAGGACTCAGATTCTTCTCAAGTTCGAGGATTAGGAACAGATATTTCAAGTAACTTATATCCGTATATATTTATTCATCAGATATTTTAAAATTTCAATTTTTATTATTTATTTTCCAAACTCGTTTATACAGTTGTCACTTCGATGATGTTTTTGGCGCAAATTTCTCTAGCTCTGGTCCTTGGAAATTTAATTGCCTATTTCGAATCAACTGCAACGTCAGTTTTCATGTCCGCAATATGTGCATTATTTGGTTCAATTTCAGCATTTAAAGTTCTTTATATTTAAATTTTTTATAAACTTGAATTATTATATTTTTACGTGTATCAAATTAAATTGGAAATAAAATCAATAATAAACAGGTTTCGTTCCTTAAGGTATGGCAAAGTTTTCGATAATAAGCGACAGACTTAAAACGTGGAAATTTACGGCTTCGATGAACCATTATTCAAATTTTTTTGGTCATCTGGGTCATTTGAAAATTATTTTTTTGTCAAATTGTTCTTATTGGATTTTCCTAGTCTTAACTTCCTAGAATAGACCAGGTTAGGTTCTAGTGTATACGAGTATAAATACCTATATTGTGAAATAACAGTTAAAAACACAGACAATTTTCAGACAATAAATCGTGATGAGACAAAATTTAAAAAAATTAATTGCCTGTAATGACTTAAAATGATTGATATATTGAAACATCCATGATACTGATACTAATCATGTATGTATTTGATAGTATAATTAGGTAAAATAAAATGTTTTACCTAGCATCTATAATGATTTTAATGATATTACCTAATGTACATTTAAAATTAAATAAATTTCTATTTGTTTAAAAATAAATATTTCATAAAAATATATGGTATCGGTATATTGAATAATGAATAATATTTTAGTAAGTCGTATACGAAATGGAAATCCAACTAAATAAAATATGACTGAATTCATTTTGATACTGTAAAATTCATCACAACTTACATTTAAATTTAAAATCTTGAAGTTAAAACAGAATTAAGAGTTTTCAAATTATTTGAATATGAAAGAGAAATATATATTTAAAGAAAATAACCAAAAATTGGAACATTTATATAGGTAAAAGCTTTAAATATATTGAATACATAATATATGTATTATCCTTAATTTTTGACAAAAATACTCTATAAAAGCCCGAAATCAAATCCCATTAAAACCCAAAAATATCATTTAAAATAATACTAAATCCTTATTAATTGCTTTAAAATAATAAAAAAAATTAAAATTTTGAACATTATTGAATTGAAAGCATTGGCCTTATGGTCTTTGTTTTGCTTCCTCGATTCTTATACGGGTTTTAGAAGTGATAAATAAAATCTGACCAGGAGAAGGTGGTGTAGTGGTTAGGTTAGCGAGTGTGGCCATGAAAGCCTAGCGTTCAGGGTTCGATTCCCAGTCCACGAGTCCCTTTTTTTTCAAAGTAATTCTTCATGATCCGCAACCTGGCACCCGATAATGAGGTGACAGGTTAATGGGCCTGATACCTCTTCTGTCCTACAACCTATTCGAACTCCGTCATTTCAATATCTATTATGAAAATTACAGGCCCAAATAAAGGAAAGAATTATATCAAATTACAGCCGCAATTTTTGGTATAGAATTTGCATATGCAGCTGAAACTGGCTTTGTTTCACCCATTCTTCTCTCCATTGGTGTTGGACACGCATTTATATATGGCATTAATATGGTCTTTTAATCCACTTGTAAGCTCAAACTATCTAATTAATTTTTTTAAATTATCTAAATATTGACGGTGAAGATTAAAAGGCTATCAACTCTAAAATATGATACTTGCAAAACCCAATAATAACAGTGTATCTCGTAATAGTGTAATTTAAAGTTTTGTGTATTTCTGGCATTTTGTCCAGTAAATCGCCACTTAAGATTAGTTAATTAGATCATTTAGCCATCCCAGCCTTGATTGGGATACCCATTCGATTCCAACCTTGATAATAACATAACGGTACATATGAGATCGAGATCTTATCGACCACAAAAATTGTATATTATAAAATTTTAGAGGTGATGATGTGATAGCTTTTGAATATAATTGGTCTAGGTATATCTTATCTTATAATGATCAATCCAATCAATAATATTTGCAGGCAGGGTTTTTTCTAACTCCCATTCTGGGCTCTTTGAGTGACGGATTTAGATCTAAATATGGTAGATTAAGCTAAATATTATTTAAATTATTTTTAACATTTTAATATTATACTATACTTACTGACTTGTACATATTACAAATTTTTTAATACATTTTATAGGAAAAAGAAGACCTTTCATTTTATTATTCTCAATTGGGATTGTTCTTGGTTTAATTTTAATTCCTAATGGAAAAAATTTGGGAATTTTTTTAGGAGATAAATATCAAGAAGGAAATAAATCTCAAATAAGGCAAATTATATTCGTTATATATCAATATTCAATTCTCTAATTGTAATTCCCTAATCCCTAATCCCTAATCTCTAACCCCTAATCCCCCAATCACTAAACCCTAATCCCTAATCCTAATCTCTAAATCCTTAATTAGGTACAATCAGTATATAGCTTACATTTTGTATACAATTTAGTCATGGAAATGAGACAATTCAAGAAGATTTAAATTTAATATTAGAGAATGATGAAAATTTAAATACATACATACGGAAAAATAAACACAGGTTGATAAAATCATAAAAAAATTCGATGTTTATATACGTAGGCATGTTAAATTTTAAATACTAAAGAAAATTGTTTTAATAGTTCTTGGATTTTTTCTATTGGATTTAAATTCAGATGGTTGCCAAAGCCCGGTTAGGACTTTTCTTATTGAAATAACAGTTCCAGGTACATAATATTATACCTATTTATTATTAATCAATGCTCATTGATATTTTTAATTTTTAATTTTTAACTCGTCTCATTTCACCCAATAAATGGCCAAATAGCCAGCCTTGATTTTACAAAATTACAAATTAATAGTTGTAAATCTGTATAAATTGTAGTTTTTAATTACAATTAACTAAATATAATGTCATTTAAACAGTTTCGTTATACAGTATAATGTATTTTATTGATAATTTCAAAATTTTTGAAGCCAAGCCAAATAAGTTAACGAGTATTTAAACAATTTTAGATGATCATTCTAAGGGATTATCAACGTTTACAATATTAGCTGGAGTTGGAGGAACCTTCAATTTAACCTTCAATTCAATTTCTAAAGTCAAGTAAGCTAACGTAAATATCATTTGTTCATTTTTGAAAATAAATTGATAATTGTAAATCTTTAAATTTTATTCCAAAATGTGATATAGTTTTTAAATGTTAAGATTTTCAAGAAAAGTTAATTTTTTATATCAAATTTAGGAATCCTTTTACAATAACTCTTATTTACTATAAAAATAGAAATATTTAGTAAACTTTCTAGTTTACTATAGAGCTAATTTTCGACATTAAATTTTCAATTTTTAAATACTGCCATCTATCCATCTCTCTCTGCCTAAAACACACATAATTAACTGGGCATTTATCTCTAACCATGATAATTTTAGTAAAAATTCTGGTTCTTGAAACTATTTTAAATTCCAAAAACTAAACAAAGAATAGTTAAGCAAAAACACCACTCACGATCAGTTAAAATTTTAAAGTAAAAAACAAAATATTTTATTATTTTCAAGGTGAGGGCACCTTATATTTCCTTGACTTATTCGTTTAATGTTACAAATATTTATGTACATATTCTCAAATTAGCATTAATATCTACCTTTAATTATTAATTAGAATATAATAGACAGCAAGGAATTCACTTTCGCTATACATTATAGCGTAGCTTTAGTTATTTTTGAAAAAATTAAAAAATAACATTTAGCTTATTTTTTTACGTGTCCCTTATATTTAACTTTACGCTATTTCAAAATCAACTAAATAATAATGAAAAAAAAAATATATGTTATAATTTTTTATAATTGACATGAACTTTAACAAAATCTTGGGCATCTTGAAAGGGTTTATGACCATCCTGAGTTATAAATTGATTGATTTGAAATTCTTCAAGTGTTTTCCAACCATGGATTTGAGCCAATTGTTGAGACAAGGGATTTGTATCACAGGCCAAAATCCCATTAAATCCAAATTCTCTACCCTTTTCTATGATTTTCTCAGACATTAGTTCCATTACTATCACATTCTCAGAAGCTACCAAGTCTAAACTGGTCGTCATCAAAAAGGCGTGCATTAATTCACCTTTTCCATTACCGAGCTTTGAACTATAAGAATTTTTAAAAAATATATAAATACAGAGTCCAGAAAAGACTACTATGTATTTATATTATTTAGCAAATATATATAATATGAAAAAATTGTCCAAAAAAATTTAAATACATTTGAGGAGCTTCGAGAAAATGTTGAAATTCCAAATCATGTTTGAGTTCTTGAGAAGAAACAATCATTTCTTCAGGTTCATTAAAATAGTCCGTAAGTAAATTAACCCCAACAATCTTTTGATCTGAATTTCTTCTTAAAATGAAACTATAAAAATAAATGAATAATTAACTTACATCAATATTTAAACTCTAGGTTTAACTATTTTTTATAATAAAAAAAATGTCTTTACCTATATCCAATCTCAGAAACAAAATCCCAGAATGAGTCAATAAGAGTATAATAGTCCTCAACTGAGATTTTATTATATTTCTCAAGATCTCCTTTGATTGAAAATCCTTCGGCTAAATTTCTTTAAAAAAACATAATGTTAAAAATACGTAAATAAAAATTACTTTAGGAATTGTAAAAAAAATTACTTAATGGCTTCTTCGCGATGTGTTTCATTCAAATCTTCAAAAGTATAATTTGGGTTCTTTTGTACAGTTATTGGAGTAATTATCTCTGTTTTGATTTTCTCCTTTCGATATTCCATCAAATTGGAAATTTCCCTCAAAGACTGAGCAGAAACAAATTTTCCTATTTCTTTTTGGAATTGTAAGAAAGAAATGTGTTCAATTTATTGAAAAATTAAAATATTTAATAATTATACAATTATACATATCAAACTTAGTAAGTAACTTACCAATAAAATAACTATGATTCCTTAGATGAGCAATGGCTTCAAGTGAATTCAATGAATTACCACCCAACGAATAAAATGATGAGTCAAAATTTTCTGCAACTTCTTTCAAACACAGTCCACCTAATTGGGATACAATTTTTACTAAAGTTGAGCAAGCATCAATTTTTTTAGGATCAATAGCAAGACTTTTCCAATCCTCAAATGAGTTACCTATAATTATAAATGCATATTTAAATTAATTAAATTAACTAAAGAGTCATTATTTAAACATATTTTATTTATCTAAAATTTATATAATTACCGTTGATTTTATCAACTTCATAATCTTTTAAAAGTTTCTGTCTATCAGTTTTATCATTCATCAAAATAGGAATTTTCTGGACAACTTTTAATTCAGGGATTTCAAACTCTCTCAATTTTTCTTGAAACATTTGTAGCATTTCAGAATTCTCAACATTGTCACCATTTTTTTCAATAAAGGCTATGATTTTCTATATTATGGAAAAATGAATAATATGAATTAAATTTAGTAGATAATTTAAGTTAAGTGTAGTTACCTGTCCTGGTTCTGCTCTCTTGTAACAAAGAACAACACATTTATGAATCAAAATACTTGAAGAAATAATCCTCTCAATTTCATTCAAATCTGCTCTGAAGCCTCGAACTTTAATTTGAGTATCCATTCTTCCATTATACATGAGGACGGAGTCTCCATTTGGGGTACTTTCAATGCTGCCAAAATCTCCAGTCTTATACAAAGTACCAAATGTATCTAAAATCATTAAAATATATTTTTTATTAACCATTTAAGGCTCGAATTTTTATTATTTGTTATCATATGTGTATAATAATATTATATACCTTTATACTCCGAAAAAGGATTCTTTAAGAATTTATCAGAATTTTTAATTCCAGAATAGCCCGAAGCTAAATTTGCACCAGTCACATAAATTTCTCCAACTTGTCCACTTTTTATAAGATTCTAGAATAGCATAATACAGACATATTATATTTATATATTTTAATTATTTTCCAAGATAAATTCAAATATAATATATATAGAAATAAAAATTTACCAAATTGTCATCAAGCAGGTAGATGGCTGTATTATAAATGGGGCTAAAAAACAAAAAAAAATCAAATTTAACTTTTTTATTAGGGGACCGCAGTTTTTTAGACTCTTTGGTACTATGTATTGGGATATTTATGGCCAAAAAGCCCATTTTTTAAACGTTTAATTATTAAATAAAATCAGTTAATTTTTAATTAATTAATTATTAAATAAAATCAGTTAATTTTTAATTAATTAATTATTAATTAAAATCAGTTGATTTTTAATTAATTAATTATTAAATAAAATCAGTTAATTTTTAATTAATTAATTAATTAATTTTACCCTCCAATAGGAATTTTCCCGTCAACAGCTATTTGTCTTAAATCATCCTTATTTCGAATGACTTGGTAAGCTACATCAAAAACTTCTGTACTTCCATAAAAATTGGCAATAACACAATCCTTGGGAAAATAACGATAGAATTCCTCGACATGATGCGCTGTGAGGATTTCTGAAGTTGATGACACAAAGTAGACACTTTGAAGCATTTTTTGGCCCTTTTCTTCCCCAATTAATGTAATTGTATCAAAAATAGTTCTCAAAAGTAGAGGGCTTAGAAAGATTCTAGTAATGGAATCTTGCTGGATTTTTTCAAGTAAAGGACCAGCCTGGGTGGTTTGCTCCCGAGGGTACAAATTCAAACTACATCCATAAAGTAATGGACCAAAAATCTCCCAAATACTATCAACAAAAGTCAAAGTTGTCTTGAGGAAATTATTTTCGAGTTTATAATCTCTGAAAGGTAATTCAGTCCAATTCCAATAAATTCGATTCATTGCTGCCCTGGATTAATAGAAAAAATGATCATCATAAGACCCTAGTATTTATAATATTTCAAACTCAAAAGTATTATTTTTATTGAAAAATGGTAAAAAGTCTCTGATCTGAAAAATGATAAACATATTAGATTATTCTAAAAATTCAAGAATTTTTATGGAATTTTGAAAATTTTAAAAATTAGTTCAAAAAAATGAAAATTTTTTGACTTTTTGGCGAAAGCAACATTATGAATTTCGCTTTATCACTTTTACATTTTTTAGCGAAATTCAAAACGTTATTTTATTTTTATTTATTAGAACTAAATATTTTAAAATTCTTCAAAAATCTTCAAATTTTTAATATTATCTAATTTGTTCATATACCATACTTTCAGATTTCAGATATTATTTTACCACATTATTTCTCAATAATAAGGTTTTTGAGTTATTCACCATATAAACATTGGTTTTGTTTGATCCACGCCCTGTATTTACTTTCTTTCACTTACTTATGACTTAACCGAGTACCCTTAGGAAGGCCTGTTGAGCCTGAAGTGTATAAAAGAGCCGCTATTCTTTCAGAATTTTCATTTGCATAATATTTTGATGATGGAAGGAATTCAATTTCTTCATTGAACTTTTCACCAGAATCATTATTGAATTTCATTTTCAATTCTTCAACCTTTCTCATGATATCTTCAATGTGTACAATTTTGGATTCACATTTAACCTTTTCAAGAATCTTCTCATTGTCAGAGTCGGTAATGACGAACCAAGGTTTACTTGTCTCAAGCATATGGATGATTCTCTCTTCTGGATGAGCACTGTCGAATGGTACGTAGCCAATACCGAGTTTGAGGATGCCAAAAAGTGCCAGTATTAATTCGATCGAGGGTGACATACAAATACCTATATAGAGATGGCAATTAGAAGGCTTTCATTCAGTCATGACCAAATTGGCAAAAATGACAAAAATGGCATTCAAAAAATATATCAACTATATATACTGGATACACAAAAAAAATATTCAGTATACATATTTAGTAAATAATTTTCATTTTAGGTTATATATTATCGTAGATTGAATAGTAAAACTAATAACCATAGATATATACGAATACGTTCAAAATTAATTTTTACAATCTTTTAAAGCTTCTTTGTGTAGCGCGTAGTTTGTAAAAGGCGTAAAAAGGTAAGTAATTAATTAAAACCATGAGAATCTTCAAAATTATTAGACAAAATTGCTATAATTTCTAAATTTTGACCTCGTAATTATAGAAATTTTAATTTCAAAATTTGGATTTTGAAATTATAGCATTTTTATCAAATATTTTGGAGATTTTCATTGTTTTCATCAATTATTCACACCTTTTACGCCATCTACAAACTACCCAAAGAAGTTTTAAAGGATTGTAAAACTATTCAACTTATAAGTATACCTATAATTATACTAACAATCTATGATATTATTTAATAAATAATTTGAATAAAAATGAATCTAATCTTATATTTATATTTTGAAATTTTTATTTTGACCATTTTGATCACCCCTATTTTAGCCTACTGGCTCAATCTTGTACCTATAAGATAATCCCCATCTTCATTTGCCTCAACCAGATCCTCTCTAATTATATAATCTTTAAGGACCTGTGAAAATATGCTTGAGTCTCTCGAAAGATCTTTAAATTTTAAAGTTCTTTCATTTTGAATCAATGCAATATTTTCAGGGTTGATCAAGTTAGCTCCCCCATTTTTGGCTCCCCAACTTAATCTTTTCTCAAAATATTCGATGAGTGAAAATTGTCGGGGGAATTTGACATTTTTTCCAATTAAAATACTCTCCATATCTTTTTATATACAAAAGGGCTGAATATAAAGAAATATGAAGAATTATTCAACTATTGAGTCAGCTCGCAAAAGTCATATATATATGCGAACTTGAATGAATATTTATGTAATTTCTACGTCAATCAAATGTCCAAAAAAGCCTCAAATAAAGGCGGTATTGTTAACACAGGTGTTGAGTCAAAAATTGGTACTTACTTATCCATATATAATAATATTAATTATTAATTTCTTATTTAAAGTTATTCTATTATCATTCTGATTATTTATATAAAGGTGGTTGGAATAGGGATCTATTTGTATTAGGTTTAGGATAATAGATTAATTTACAATTTTGGTTTTTGTTATACATATTATATAAAAACATATGGCACGATTCTATATAATTTTAGAGGTCACAAGAGCTAACTCAACACTTTATGGTTTAAGTACACTCTCAATCTCAATCCGTAATTTGTAACAGAGTTGGCAATTCGCCGGCTAAAGCTGTTTTTATCCAACTCACTGGCAAAATTGGCTAAAATTATGATATTATAAAATAGAATATCCATCAAAAATTTGCGTTTTCAATAAATAATTTAGATTTTTGAAGTATTTGAATATAATGGAATAAGAAATTTAACAATTATAATGTTTAAAAATCACTAAAATTCTATACATATTTACATTTACAAATATTCAAATGTACCATTTTGTCCAGTATAATTAGCTACAATTTTGCGAATTATTTTGTTAAGTTTGTTCGATTATAATCTGTCCATTTCATGCAACTATTTCCAACCTTGTTCGTAATGTTCATTAGAAAATTTCCATTTTGATAATATTTATGATTGAAAATGCATTAAAATTAAAACAAACTTAGATGAAAATTAATTTAATAGAGATTTTAAAGTTAGAAATAGTGTAATAACTCTAGCCAAATCAGGACTTTAATTAATTAATAGCCCTTTAGCTATGGATTTTAATTGGGCGAGCAAAGCTGCTTTTTAAGCATCATTGTGAGTTTTTCGCAATTTTCTTTGAAATTTTGTTAAATTAATTCCAATGTGCTATTTTAATTAATTTCATTTTGAAATAAATCCACATTTACCCCCATAAATTCTTAACAGGTTCATGTTTTTTATTAATTCAATTAAAGTAAGTATTTTTCAAAATTTATATTTTTTACAATTGTTTTTCAATTGATTTAGATACCCTTAGGTATATCAAAAGACACGAATGGGATATTTTACACACCTAGGTTAGGTAATTATCATTATGCTTTTTTATACTTTTTACGATTTTGAATCGCCCTGTTGACATGTAAGCACTCTTCATGTATCCAAAAACATTTTTTGAATTAACCATTAAAAACTCATACATGATCTTTAGCAGGATTCTCAAATATTTCCAAAATATTCTGACAAGCTGTAAAAAGTCTATCTTTTCAACAATAAAACCCAAAATGCTTATGCAAAATCCAAACATATAAATGATAAAAACACTAAATAGATCACTCAAATACCCTGGTATAAAAATCATAGATTTTTCATCATACAATTTAAATTTCAGAATATCCTGATGATTTCGAATTTCCATTTGAATAAACCCAAATTTGCTAAATTCTGAATAAATCCCAGCTTGCATAATCCGCCCCAAATCTTTCATAATGAATGAATTCAAATAGAATTTTCTAATGCCAAATACTCTAAATGCAATAAAATCTGAATAATCACCTTGTTTAAAGAAATACTGAGGGTTAAATATCTTCATGATTTTGATATAAGGTGTAAGCTCAGCAGTGTAGCTTGCAATTGCAAAACTTTTAAGACTCGAATCTTTATTAGGTTGAGGTCCATGGTATTGTGGATCTCCCTCTGAGGTCATTGACATTGACTTGATCCTTTTAAATAATTCAACATCCGTAATATTAAACTGAAAGATTATCTTATCTCTAATTATTTTAAGGATTTTGAAATTTTTTTGTGGATTATTTTGCATTTCGTATAGGCGATCACCAATTATGGCTCTCAGCATCGATATCCGCTCTTGGCTCGGAAGTATTAGTTCTTGAGTTGTAAAGATTTGAAATTGTGTTTTTGATAATTGAACAAAATTCTCTGGGACTTGTGGGTCAGTAGGTGATGTCATTTCAGTGTACATTTCACCTTTATAAATGTTGGCAAAAAGGATCGAGGCAAAATGCCAGAGCAAAATACCCCAAGAGCAAAGCCTAACTAGGGTAAGAAAACGCGCGCTCTTGGAAATTTTGATAATTTTGCTAATTTCAAATTTTTGATCTTGTTCTAGTAAGATTACAAGTAGTGTGAATGAAGCTTGGCCGTTGACATTTTCTTGACCAGAAATTAACGATAGTGTCGCAGACATTAGGACCAACGATATTAATATTGACAGCCAGGTTGAAAGATCCAGTGGTGATAACAAGGAGAGTATCGTTGGGTCCCATTTTGGTGTCACAATAACAAAATTTAGTATAACCTTGTCAATCTCATAAAGACAAAAATCCAACCGTCTAGACCATTCTAGAGCTAAGGATGCGGCGTGTAGATGAATATGCATATATATTGAAAGAATTGAATTTGGATTACGATCAAAAGGGATCATTGTAAAGTTTCTTAATTTGCTGGAAATTCCCCGAATACATAATGATTTATCGGTTGTAAAAGAGTCTATTAATTTTTGACAAATTCGCATATCATCATTGGTTATCACTTGCAGAGGGAGTCCTAGACTATCTTTATGCAGATTTATCCAAAACTCTCGAATAAATTCCAAATTTAGTATTTTTGGAAATTTTGGAATAGGTCTAAATATCTGTGTATTAGAATAATGACAGTGATGGCACAACATGTAAGAATTTTGACCCAAAATTATAATCAATCTGAACCAATTTGACCTAATGTCCAATAACTTTGGGTATTTAGGACTTGACTTCAGAAATTTTAAACTATTTTCAGCAAAATCATCGTTCCCCGCAAGAAGAATTGTAAAATCAGGGAAATTATTAACTTGTTTTGTATATTCCAATTTCTCCAAAATTTTGTCAAAAATTTCAGCATTTACAGAAGGTGATAAGAATATTGTTGCATAACATTTAGTATATCTTCGATAGTATTGGGTTGAAAAATGATAAAAATCAGAATTTATCCCTCGGGTCCTTCGTCTTGTAATCCTAGCCATTGTATTATTGCCATTAGACTCGAAATATTTTGGAAATTTTGAATTAATAAAGAGAACATTTTGTAAAATTTTGGACGTTAAATCAAATTTATCATCAATAATAAGGTGAAATATACAAGATTCAGAGAATGTTTTGATCAGAATATTTGTATTAAAAGCAATTGTCAATGTTGAAAACAATTGACTTAATAATACTAGAAGTGATAATTTCATTTTTATGTAAAAATTTTAAAAATTTATCAAAAATTAACTATTTTTATTTATTTGTAGTTAATAATTTTTTATGAGATTGGTGATAATTAATTCTAATGGTAATTTCTAAAGATAATTATAAATAATTGTTTAGGCTTTTATACTCAGGCTTTGTCATTACATATTAATTTAATTTAATTTAAGCGATTATTGATTATTTAAAGATAAGTTAATACTCATATTTTCAAGTTTTAAGTTTTAAGTTTATAAATGGCAAATATTTTTTAAATAATCAATATGTATCTATAATTTATAATAATTTGTTCTGCTCTCAAATAACCATTTACATTTAAAGCAGGTATAGGGTTTACTTATCTAAAAATATATTTAAACAGTTAAATATCAATATTTATTTTTAAGTTTTTGTAAATTTTATAAAGATAACATTTGTAGGTATAATGATATACTCGTATGTATCACTTATAACTATAATTGTAATATTTTCATTAGAAATAGCAGGCATTTAAATTTTTCTATAATTTTCTAAATACATATGTATGTAGTTTAAAATCTCAAATTTTTTACAGTTTTAGACTACTCTTGCCTACTTTTGGATCCAAAATCAAAATCTTTTATACTGATATATCCATAGTATTTTCCTGATTGTTCTGGGATATTTAACCGAATCCAAACCAAGACCAAATTATTTCTATTTCTTTTGGTATAATTATAATTATATTTCTTTTTCTTTTAGGCATAATGATACGATTATATGTATTCGTGCGGATTATATGCGTTATATATGTAGTTCAATAGGTATTAAAATACCTATTGAAAATTTAGAAATATTTATTGAAAATAGATAAACAAAAAATATAATATATTTATTTAATTTACAAACATTTAAAAAGTAGGTATATAAATAGTTACAAAAGAAATTATATATCTTTAACTACTTAATTTTTTATATTAAATTTTTATATTTTGAAATTTTGAAATTAGAAATTTTGAGTATATTTTATTGAATGTGAGTTTATCTTAAAAAAGTAATAGACAATTATTTTCAGTCTACAATCTTCGTTTAAATTTTCAAGATATTTTTTGAAAGCTATGAGGATAACCCCGGATAAAACAATTGAAGATCCAATGATCCTAAAATTTAGATTAGAAAATTAATTTCAAAAATTCACAAATTTTTTGTAATTTCCTTACCCAAAATTGTCTGGGAAAACATTGAGGAAAATTATTTCCCAAATTAGTGCAAAAATGACTTGAGAACTTCTTGTCAGTGACACAAGACCCGCTGATTCAAATTTGAGTGCGTTTGTCATCAACATTTGCCCGGTAAAACTCAAAAGTGCCATTAAAATGATTATCCATAAATGGGTATTTGATGTAGGTACTTGTAAATGACCCTTAGTTTCATTTAAGCATATAATAAGATTTTGAAGGGTTCCAAAAAGACCTAGGCAGAATGTGATGAGGGTATGGTCAATTTTTTTCAAATATCGGACAAAAACAATTGATAATGATACTAAACTGGTGCTTGAAAGGGCTAGTGTGGTTCCAATCTGGAAATTTTTTTAAATATACAGAATTATTCCAATTTATATTTTAATATGTATCTAATACATAAAAAGTACGTAAGGCTTTACTAATGTTATATTAATAAAAAAATAAAAGTCAGAATAGCCACTATGATATCCTTTTTGAACCCAAATACGGATACATATGTACATATCATATCATATCAAATTCATATTTGTAATACATAAAAGAAAACATGTGTCAAAAGAGCCCTATGTGTTTGCAATTTTTAAATTTTTTTTTCTAGAATATTATTTATCATGTTTCAAATTATAGCCTAGATCATGGTACGATTAAGGCATTTGTTTACATACTATGAATTTGTCAGTATATTGTGTAATATGATTCATCATAAGTAATTATAGTGAATTTGTCGTATACAATGAAATAATGTATTAATTTATTATATTCCACTGCCTATTAAAGCATAGATTTGTATAATTTATACTTAAATTTATAATATATGTAAACCTGTGTATGATTTTACTTGATTGAATCATTATACTATGTATATAATGAAAAATTTATAATATATAAATCTGTGTATGATTTGGTAATTATACAGAATACTATATACTGACAAATTCATAGTATGTAAACAAATGCTTTAATCGTACAATAATATAGGCTATAATTTGAAACATGATAAATAATATTCTAGAAAAAAAATTTCATTTGAAAAATTTGAAAAAAGTTTTGAAAAAAAGAGATTAGATTTCGATTTCAAGCATCATTAAAACAAGATAACTCTACGTTTATATATTTAAAAAAACACATGTACCAAATATTCATTGTTGAATTTATTCGTCGTATTTGCTTGAAAAATGGGCGGCTTAGTGATAATAAATACTCCAAACAAGGTGATAATTGTAATAAATTCGTTAAAAAGTCCAAATTTTTCGCCGAGAAATATAGCTGCTGTAATTAGAACGAATACTGGAGTGGCAGATGTAATCGCTTGAGCATCAAATAAGTGTAAATCTGCAAAAAATAAAATACAATTATTGTGAATTTCTACAACTTTTATAAATAGCGTAGATATAGTGTAAAGTATATACATATAATAAATCAGGAGCTGAAAATCAGGAGCAACCTTTCTAATTGAAATTTGATAACCAGAAAATTGTCAAAAAATGTTCAAATTTTTTGCTCTAATAGGCGGCAATTTAGCTATTTTTTTAGGATATTCTTTGTTGGTGTGTTTTAAGAAAAATCGACTTATTAGGAGCTGAAATAGCGATTTTTCTCGTTGATTTTTGATTACCTGCACAAGCCAAAAATGGTCAAATTTTTTGCTCAAATCGCCTAAATAGTCGGAAATTTAGCTAATTTTCGTAGGATTCTCTATATTACTGTGTTTTAAGAAAAATCGACTTATTAATAAGTAATAAACTTACAGTCTAAAGAGTAGAAAAATAGTAATTGTGAGCCGCATTGCATCGCACTTCTCATCTAAAATTACATTATAATAATCACAATTTAAATTTTTTTTATATAAAATTATGAATCTTACCATAAGAAAAATCAATCTTTTCGAATTTTTCCCATTTTTAATTTGTAATAATTTATAAAAAACGATTTTTTGACCTCTACTCTTTAGTTTATAACCCAAGATTACTATTGATGGTAATAAAATCCCCGTGGATCTCCAAAGGGCCATGGTAGACTTGTTATATTGGGACAAACCCTTCACAATGATGGTGGATAATGAAAGCACCACTGAGGCCAAAGTGGCCAGAAAAACCCCTTTATAAGGATCATATCGATTTGGCACTTTTACAGAATTTATTTCAGAATTTTTTTCATTTTCTTCTATAGAAATTTCACTACAACTAATACTGTTAGATTTAGTTATTACTAAATTCACGTTTTCTCTATTTGTATTTCCCTCAATTTCCTTGAGTTTAATTTGGTCAATATAAAACATGCTCCTATTATAATAATATTAGATATTAATTGTAAACTTTGGTCCTTAAAATCAAACTGATAATAAGATTTGATTTTTAGACCAGTTTTGTACATTTTTGTAATTCACATTTTACTGTAAAATTTTGACAATATGATTCATCAATTCAATCTAAATTCTAAACTTACTTACTCTTTAGAGATCTATTTGATGATTCATTATTTTTGCAAAAAATGGAAAATTCTAAGAATGAAAGATTTGACTTGAATTTAATGCATCGTATGATAGCAAATCTGTATAATAAACTACATAATATTAAGAATATTACGTAATCAAGTACATTATACTAATATTCTGTATTATAAGCATGGATGGATGGTATAAAGAGACTGGATTAATAGTGTGCTTTCATATGGTAATAAAATTTCAATAGATCTATTATACATTTCGAAAAGTTGATCAAGATCAAGTTTTATTTTTAAGGCCCTTTGCCCATACACCTAAAGCCTAAATTCTGCCATATGTATTTCGGCCAATCAAATAGCGATTTGATTGGCCGAAATACATGTGGCAGAATTTAGGCTTTAGGTGTATGGGCAAAGGGCCTTAACAGATAAAGTGAATTGAATAGTAAAAGTTCTCTCTTTGCTCGCAAATTAATATATGTATTACAAAAATTAATACATAAATATTACCTATGTAGGGAAGCATGTATCTACATAGGTAGGTTTATGTATTACTTATAATTATGCGTATTATTAATTACTATATTAATAGTAGTAAATAGTATGTATGAATGAATGCAGTATCTATAAATGTACAATAAAAATTGTATTTTTCTCTACAATCTGCAGATATATCCGTATAAATGTATAATGATAATGATAATGATACCTATATACTTTTTGTAATAAATATTTCAGAATCAACGAGAATTTTAAGTTAAATGGACCAAGTTTCTTTTATTAGTAAAATTTGTTTGGCATTTCGTTCGTTATTATTTGGAAATTGGAACAAAATCAGAATTTAAAATTTCATAATTTCAAAAATTTAATGATACCTAAATAATTTTTATTTTGTTCAAATCATAATCATAATCACAATGTAAAGTTTAAGAATAGTTTGTTGAAAAAAATGTTTACAATTTTTCTTTTATAGGTAAGGTAGTTAGTTTAATTAATAAATTGGAATTGGTATACTTCTTTTCATTTTATAAAAGCCATAAGCACTATAAAATTCAAAAAATCCAAGTAAAGTTTCCACAACCATGAGAGAAATCCAAAGTGGTTTCGACTATAAATATTTAAAATTTAAAATAATAATTTGGGGTTATTTTAATGGGCATTTATATGGGAATTAACATTGTAAGAACAAAGTTTAAAGACCCGAAAGTCCTTTAGAATTTTAAGTTACACTTTCTAAAAGTCATAATAATAATATAATTTTAGATAATTTTAATTTATATTAGCTTTATTTGGTATATTTACTTCAAATTCAAAGATCCATGTAGGTATTATTGAAACAAATGCCAAAATTCCCAACAAAATATGGCAATATACAAGGAAAATTGCTTTTTTTCCTTTTGATGTAACTTCATTACAATTTGGGCATGTGATTGTGGCAAAAACGATTCTAGAAAACCAACAAAAGCAGCAACCTAACACTTGAGATTCTGAAATAAAAAATTCGCAGCTGGCACAACGGTAGAAATATTTTTCTCCTGGTTTGACTTCGGCTATAACAATATTTAAATCAAATTTAGTATTATAAAGATAATATATAGGCTATCCAAGGATAATTACTAATTAGTCAAGTGGGATAATTGTAGATAGTTTCAATTAAAAAATTTTTCAAAAATTTTACTATTAATTTTTAACGTTTTAAAATTATCAACTAATTATTAAATTATATAGAACACACAATTATCCCGCTGACCTAGGTATGTATTTTTGAGAAAAAAATTGAAAATTTACGAGATTCAGGTTCAGGTTGTTCAATATTCAAATCTATAGAGTTTGCCATTCATAAATATTTATTTAAATCTCGCCTTTGCAAAAAATATTTTATTACTTTAATAAATGAGAGAAATTGTACTTTTATAATATTTAGTAGTTATGATACAGGTTACATAATATTTAAAATTTAGATAAGTAGGGAGTAAGATAAGATAAGTAAGATAAAAGTTAGATAAGTTAGGATTGTTAATGTTTAGGATTTAATTAACTTATTAGCAGTTAATTATTAAAAGTATGAGCAAAATATTGAAGAAATCACAGATTGTATAAAATTTTGAGATCGTTGATTAACTCATGGGTTAATGTCAAAAAAATCTGTGTCATCGATTACCTAATTAACGCCATTATTTAGCCACTTAAATCTCAAATCATTGTTTTCATAGAGGTCAAAAGACAACTTCAGCGTTAAATTCAGAAAAATTTATATATAATCGATTACCTCTCATTTTCGATTTTTCCCCATTTTGGATTAAAATGGGGAACCTTCAAAAGAGATTATTAATGCCCTCAAAACGTTAGGCATTAATGGTCTGGAAGAATTTATTGTCAAAATCGCACAACTAGACCCGACATCTAAAGGTCCTTCATAACCAAGTTATTGGTTGAAATAGGTCCAAAAGTATTTAAATAACTCCTTAATCCATTGGGCAATCGGTATAAATGATAGTATAAATTGTTAAAAGCAATTTCGAGTCCTATAAGTAAGTGCTCCCTTCGCTCACACAACACCTAATACTCGTAATGTACATATCAGTAATATGTAGCTGAACCTATTGATTGTTTGATAAAATAATTTATAAAATAATAGATAAAATATGTATAATATTTAATTACCTTAAACTTATAAAACAGTAATAAATAGGTGTCGATTGTACAATTGTAATTAAAGTGTCATTTGCATTATTAAATGGCTCAATAGTAGCTGATAAATCATCCGCTGGTTGTCTGATAATGATAATTGATAATGTACAAAGATCAATTTGAGATTTTGCTTTTTTATAATTTAAATTACAAATTCAATTTAATAGGGGAAACAATAGAAAGTCCGGAAATAGTATTTTTGAAAGTTATACACAATTTGTTTTGGAGTAGGGTTTACAATTTTTGAAATGAAATGAAATTTTTATATCTTAACATCTTCAACAGAAAAAAAATATATTTTTAAAGATATCTCAAAAATATTATTTACCTTAGTATACCTAATTATAGTGTATAACAATTATGGTTAATCCAAATGTAAACTCGTAATTTCCACATTCCTAAAAATTTTCTAATATATCACAAATCTACTCCGTCCTATTGAAGTTTTTAATATTCCGAATTATAAATTTTACGTTTATAATATCCATAAAGATAGTCATAACTATTTGTCATGACTATTATTATCTATAATTAATTAATATACCTACATATTTCATACATACAATAATTGTAAAAGCTAAAAAACCTCTAGCTTTTTAAAAAGCTAGACACACATAAAATCCCTCTGAAAGTCTAAAAGTATACAATTTAGTCAAATAGTGTTCGATTATTATTAAAATTAATTTCAATACTAGATAGGTATTTTAATTATTTTTAAAGTGCTTACATAGTGTCATTTCATTAATTTGATAACTATATGTCTAGTAAGGTACACATACAAACCTTATATACATAAATGTTATAATAATTAATAAATTCACTTATAGATATCTTAAATTTTTAATAGCCTTTCTGACCTTTATATAAGTTTTAACATTTAAAGAAAACCAAAAAAGCCAGCTGTTATTTTGAATTTTTTGATAAAATGTTAGATAAGATAAAATTGATAATACTAGTATTATTTCTCATATTTTCAAAAATCGTGGATACTTTTGAACTAGATAAATATTACAAAGTTGGATTTTTTTCAGAAAGTTCGAGAAATTTACTTCGGTCATTTGATAGTTCTTGTATTTTTCATTTTAATTTTGAAAACGAGGATTTAACAAACATTGATTGTGAATTTCTATCAAGTTTAAATTCCCCCAAATATTTCGAGTCGATAGATTATACAAAATACGTTATAAGACGAGAAAATCCGAAAACATTTTCAAATTCCAAAACACATTCTTTTCATTATTATAGAAAATTCACAAACAATTGCTACATAAAAATTTTTCTACAAAATCAAAATGATTATTATTCATTTTGGAAAATTACTCAAAAAATTTTCAGAGTTTTTGGTGATGAGATTGAAAATTTCCCAGATTGGACACTTCTCATTTATGCACAATTGGACAGTCTTAATTTAGAGGAGTATGAAAAAAGATTTATAGGAAATTTTATGATCATTCGAAGCAATTCAGGGAAATTTATTTTAAATTTTCCTACCATAACTTATATTGTATGCTTACCTTGTAAGGATGGTAATTTTAAAAAATTGACTCCTCTAAAAATTACTACAAAGAAAGATTTTGACAAAGTTTGGACAAGATTTCATAGTAATAATTTTGAAATAAATGTTTATTTTATGTTTTTTTCAAAACAAACGTGTAAACGGCCATATAAAAATGCGAAAAATTCCCCAAATAAATGTGTGCCCTATATAATTGGACAACATTTGAATTTTTCACTAAATTTTATTAAACCAGGATGGGAATTACAATTATTATCATTATTTTTTTCCACAGAAATGGTTCTTACAGAAAATGATCTTTTAAAATTCTTTGATAATGAGATAGAATTTCATATTTCATTGTCAACAAAAGGATTACAGACCTATGATATTAATTTTGTTATAATTATTCCTAAAACGAGGTTGGGATTTTTGGGGTTTTTTACCCCTATTGATTTGGAAATTTTTCATATTTTTTCTTATTTTTATTTCAATGATATTGTCGCATTGTGTATTCGAACGACTCTTTTGTGAAAATATTTTATTTACTATGGTTGCTACTTTATTTGAACAGGATATTGGTTTAAAATTTAAAAAGGTAATTAACTATGTATACATATAATCGGCCTATTTGCAGAACGGCAGATTCTAACCCCGCCCCGCTTTATTTTATTGATTCTTTCTGATCCTTTAATTGCTATTGTTGGCTAATTATCCAAATCCAAGCATACCATACGAATCAGAGCATCCCCAATCCCGGGCCGAGTAAAGATATTTGCACGTCAGAAAATTTTTCAAATTTTTTAATCTCTGACATTTGAAATTTTTATTTCTTCGAATTGCCTAAAAATCGTATCCAGACATGGCATTGGTCATGGTTTTGGATATGTCAAATGACCCCGTCATCCTCAACTCCTCAGGTCAAAAAAAAGTTGAAATTTTTTGGTCCAAATTGCCTAAAAATCGAATCTAGTAGGTTCTTTGGCCTCGCAAATCGATTGACATTGATTTTGGACACGCCCGATGGCCCTATCATCGTCAATTCCTCAGGTCAAAAAAAGGTCGAAATTTTTTTTGGTCCAAATTGCCTAAATATCGAATCTAGTAGGTTCTTTGGCATAGCAAATCGATTGACAATGATTTTGGACATGTCAAATGATCCCGTAATCGTCAAATCCTCACGCCAAAAAAGGTCAAGGTACATGTCCAAAACCAATTCCATTCGATCCGGCATGACGATAACAGGGTCAAGGGACAGTCCAAAACCAATTTCAATCGATTCGACATCCTTCAAAACCTACTAGATCCGATTTTTAGACAATTTGGACCAAAAAAATTTCGACCTTTTTTGTGACTTGAGGAATTGACGATGACAGGGCCATCGGACATGTCCAGAATCATTGTCAATCGATTTGCGAGGCCAAAGAACCTACTAGATTCGATTTTTAGGAGAAAACCCTCAAAAAAATTAAAAATTTAGAAAAAAAATCTCAAATGTCAGAGATTTGCAAATTAATTTTCTGATTTGCGCAAATATCTTTACTCGGCCCGCAGAGTAATTTGACCAATGTCTATTATTTTAAAAATATTTTGTCTCGGAGCCATATTCCATTTCAGCCATTTTTAACGAGAGATTGCTAGTAAAAGACACTTAAAAATAATACTAAAAATTTTTTTTGCATTTAGAATTTCCAAAGATATAAATCTATGGCACTTGGACTTTTATGGTTTTGGCATTTGAGCTACATAGTCACAAGTAATTATTATAGAGGTGATCTCTATACTGAATTGACTGCACCCAAAAAACCACATGTCCCAGAAAATTTTGAACAATTGACAGACTCGGATCTGCAAATTTTCACTTTTAGTTCAATTTATTTAGATCTAAATTTGTCAAAATATTCACTACTCTCAACTCTGATGGCACAAAAAAACCCAATTAATAGTTTTAGAAAAAATGGGATCAATTATGACAAACTTCTAAACAAGATTATATTTCAAACTAATCCGAAAATCCTTGATCTATTTAAGAAAATACTAGATGGTAAAACAATTGTCTCCGATGAGCCACTCAATGAAGAAAATCAGCCAATAAAATATGACAATTTGGGATCATTTGCAATAGCAAATGAAATAGATCAATTAATACCAGAGATAGAACCACTGGGTGATTATTTTCCTCGATATTTTTTCATTCAAAGTAAGAGTGATACAGAATTTAAATATAATCAAGGATTGATTTATAAAAAAAATTACCTTGTCAAAATGTTCGAACGAGATTATGGAATTTTGGAACAATCTGGAATTTTGTTGGAATTAAAAAAATTAAGATCTTTATACGAAAAAAGAGGACATTTTAGATCTATTCAAATTGATAGCAAAAAAAATTTTAGAAAAAATCAAACTTTATTTATGCCTGGGACATTGAATGACCTTTTTTTAATATTTTTTATAATTTTCTTTGGAGCTGGAGTAAGCACGAGTGTTATTCTAATGGAAAAATTAGTCAAGTTTGAAAAAGAACAAAAATTATTTCATAAAATGATTTGTTTATTTATCAGAATTTTGATTCATTTTCTTTCAAAAACATTATATAAATTCAAATTTCGAAGTCAATTCTGTCAACAAGGATTTTTACGTTAAAAGCCACCTATTTAAAAAAAATATAATCTAATAATTTAAAAGTTATATTAATGTTTTATAATGTCAATGTTTGAAAATATAAATTTTTTTGTATTTTTTCTCAAGTTATTGCTTTCTAAATCATCCATGCAATGTTTTAAATTAACATAACTATACATAATCCGACTATTATCTTAAATAACATAATAGATTTAAAAATTTGAGAATTGTAAATACAATAAACTATTGCAACATAATGATAAAAATAAATTTTAACCATCAGCATCAATTTAGTTATTTTAATCTAAAAATGAGTCTCAATCACAATTGGTCAATACCTAAATATTTACACTAAACCTTTCTTGGAATATAAATCCAATTTCAATATTTTGAAATACTTAATTATTTTTATCATTATTTAATAATCATACTGCATAGATCAGATTGAGTTATTAGATAATTTTAAATTAAAATAATTTAATTTTTGACTCATTTCCTAATTCCTAGTACAATGAACTTTATTACCATTTCTCGAAAATGATGTATTTTAACATTTAAATTTAGTTAATTTACCAGTAGTTATGAATTCATTATTTTATAAAATATACTGAAATCATTGATTAATCATTTATGGTCAATCCATAAAACTGTTTTTTTTTTAGTTTTTCGAAATTTTTTTCAAAGAATCAATTAGCTTTCGGATCTTTTAATATTAAACCTCATATAGAAGCCAGAAACCCTATTATTACGATATAATAATCCTTTGAATTACGAAAGAATACTAGTCCTAAGACGATGGTCGAATTTACTCAATTTGATTCAACGATTTATACTGTTTCACAGCAGACCTGGTCAGCTGAGCGAAAAACTGAGGCTGGGGTTCTTAAATTCGGCTACGAAAAAAATCCGGACTGAACGGAATAAACGGGAATTTTATGTTAAGGCAGTTTATGGGTAAATCGACCTCGACGATTCCGAATCCGACATCCGTTTGACCGAA
>JAQIXA010001203.1:0-27414 GCA_034699045.1 Nanhermannia cf. coronata Gr-Ori-00579 | reverse complement strand
CAGCGCCCAAAATAATCGGTTATGTTCAACGTGATGGGATTTATGAAAAATGTCCAAATTATTTCTACCAATGGATGAATAAGAGAGAACAAGAGAAAAAAAGTAAAGTAGAAAGTAATTCTTCAAATTCGAGTAAAAGTGAAGTTAGTGTTAGTGACTCTGAAGCTGATAAAGTGAACGAGTCTTCTGATCAATCTGGTGGATTTCAGTATAGTAGTAGTGAGAAAGAAATTGCTGAATTAGAATTAGTAAAAAATTCTAAATAAAATTAAACAAATTCATGTACTTTTATCATTATACTAAAAAATACTGTATGCAATTGTAATAGGTAATTAACTTTTTCAAAAAATAAATCTTTGAAAAGACTCAAAAGGACTCTAAATTTAAAGATAGGTAGGTGATAGGTGCTCAAAACTATTTAATTTTAAAATTTGAAATTAAGGTAGAGTAGAGTACTTGTGGATATATAGGAAATACTATACTTATACCGTAAACTTTCGATTTCTTTACCGAAAGTTTTCCGGCTTTTCCTTAAAATAAATTCTTAAATTGCACTTATCCTAATCCTCCTATCTATTTTTAAACCTTATATTTACTTACATACACAAATTGCAATAAGTACAAGCTAATCAAGGGGTAAATTGAGAGAAAAGTTTAAAAAAAACTTATGTAGTAGTTAGTAGTCAGTGCGTGTAATACCCATGTATTATGTAATATAATATTATTGAGTATGTATATTTTTAAAAAGATGTTGAGCAAATTAGATTTGTTTATCAAACATATTATCTAGATAAGCCTCAAGTCAAATTCTTTTTACAAATATTTGAAAATAGTTGATTGAGATGTACCTACATAATTGTATACTACTGTAGCTTAATGAATGAGGGTGCCTATTTTATAAGGGCATTTTTCATAAGTAGGGTATTAGTAAGCAGGCAGTAGGTATTTTATGTGCCTATACTTAAGGATTAGGACTTTTAACATATGTTTTGGTTTAAATAATTATTTTTAAAATTTTTATTTTTTGGGTCCCTTAAAGTGGTTCAAAGGGATCTCTGTCGATTTCTGAGGGATTTGTAGGATTCATTTCTTTCAGTTTGGTTGTTAGGCGCGCGCGTGTGGGCGGATGTGGAATAAAACAAATACTCATTTATTAACACAAATGTGGAAATATGTGACTAATTTGGAGAAAATTGACCAACCAAATGCTAACCAAAAAGAAATTAATTCTCAAAATCTCAAAATTTAGAAATTTCCATTTTAATTGACTATACTTTTGCCTATAGAAAAATGATATTTAGCATTAATTATATCAATGATTAAGTTTTCGGATACTTTCATTTTTTTTATCAAAATTTTAGAAATGTTTCCAAACATTATAAAGTAAAAAGTGTTAAAAAGATATGCCAAGACCTAACTATATAAACAAATCAAAGTAATGTTAAAATGTACCTATATATAATTTTGAAAATTTGAGCATTTAACTGGATTTTTATTGAATACATGCGATTGTGTAAATCTAATAGTCTACTTGCACCTACACAGTTTAAAATGATTCTTTTCTTTCAAAAATTCCTCTTTATACTCTATAGCTAAAACATAGTAGGTATATTAATTGTAAAGAAATACTTAAAAAATGGATTTAAAATATTACTTTGTAAATCTCTCAAGTCTTGTGTATTTTGAACGAGTGATCACATTTTCTCTCAGCCAATGACAAAAATATCCGATCTATTTTTACGTATATTTATTTTTTCTTGTAGATTTGAGATTTTTTTTTACTATATAAGACGAGAGATTAGACTTGAAAAATATATTAGTGCTACTTACATACTTAAAAATATAATGTACCCAAGTACAAGTACAAGTACCAAGTACTAGGACTAGTTCATCAGCTACCAGTAGGTACTACTGGTACTACTAGTAGTACAAATATAGGACTTGAGAAATATTATTATTATAAGTTCAAAGATAGATTTCTGAGCTTCCTTGACTTGACTTGACTTGATTTCTTGTTATTTCGACTTTTAAAAAGTACTTGTAATATTATAATCATCTTTGTAAAATCCTAACTATAATATAGTACTTACAGAGTGCTAATGAATAATTATAAATTAATAGTATATTATAATAGTTAACTATTTTATAAGTAATAACGTATATATTATATATATTTCTCAAAAAAAAGATCTTTGCAATTTCCTTTTAGTCGAGTCAAGCCTCAAGTCAGTCGATTCATTCATTCATTCAAGTTTTAAAATAAAATATTTTTTAGTTAGCCATACATATTATTATTAGTACTACCATACTACTACTGCTGGTAGTTAAATATTGAGTACAAATTGTAAAGGGTTATTTCTCATATATTATAATATACAGTAATATATAAAGTATCTCAGCCTTACTGCTAGTAAATAGGAAATTAACTAAATATGATTAAATAATACCCAGTGTGTTCAATTTTTTTATCAATTTTTACAAGATTCTAAATCTAATTTTTTTGTACAAAAATGAAGATTTATCTTCGACCACCTTACAAAATAGGAATCAAATTAAGTCGGATTGTGCTATTTTGTTCCCTACTGAACTCTCAATTCCTCCAGACCCAGACCCTTCAGAATCTGGTGGGCTCTGTCGAGTTAGATAATACAAATAGTAATAATTTCGGCGATAATTCTGAAGACACAAATGAGGATTATTATTTAGCTGATGAATACAACAGTAATTCCTACTACCCGCCGACAAACACGAGGAGTCAGCCAAATGTGTTCAGGAACTCGACTCTAGCTAATATTAATAACTGTGGATCCAATCTCAAATGTTTAAGCGAAAAAGGATCAAGGGTATCAAAAGTTTCAATTATCAAAATGAACATTTTTTGAAAAAAATTGGGAAATTTTTAATTTTTTTTTGAAAATGTTAATGGAAATTTTAGGGACCACCTGGCAGACCTGGATTACAAGTTAGTTGGCTTTTAATTTCCCTATTTAAAAATACTGATTCATAAATAGTATTTGTATATGTTAAACGTTATGTAACCTACTAAATATGGTGTCTAGTTGGTTAAAATCAGCAATCAAACCTATATAGTTAGGTACTTCTACTTATTTTAAATTAACTGAGGAATTTAAAGCTGGTTTTAAAGTAGACATATAAGTTAAAAATAAAAAAGAATTTCTCGATAAATTTTCAATTTGAAATTCTAGTTTTTGTCTTATTTGATTTTATTAAGAGATTTAAGATTTCTAAATTGATATTTGAGGCAAGAATACTACCATGTATAAGGGCCTAGTTTATTACGGAGTAGTTCATTTTGTTTGGATTTCATGAATAAATGGATAAAGTTATACAAACTTTATGGAGAATCTCTTTTTTGAAAAATATTTGGAAAATATTGAGTGTATTTTGATATCAAAAGATAATCTTCATTCCAAAACGACCTAAATTTTCTCATGTTCAATTTCAAAGATTCTGTTCAAATCTTTAAAAACTTTTTTTTGCAAAATTTTTGTAATATCTATCTACGAGTAGAATCTTTTCTAGACTCTAAAATCTATAATATTATTTCTGTAATATATCTACTTATCTTTAATCTTTTAATTGTTTGAGTATATAAAAGAAAACTTCAAAAAATCTCACGAAATTTTTTAGAGAGTTTTGTTTTTTGCATATAATGAACTTAAAAAACCAAACTTTGGCCTAACTTTAAATTTAGCAAGTGCTCAATAGTCACTACCAATAGCGGACATATGTATTTTATTTTAGATTTTTACTGATTACTGATTAGGTCAATTATGAGCAAAATACACTGTTCTAATTCTAAATTGTGTACTCTATATATTTTAAACGTAAAGACCTTCTTAATAAGTTGAGTAATAAAATAATATTAGTTGTATAGGTACAGAATGTACGAAATATAATATATCTGTAGTTAGGTAGGTATATATAAAAAATGAGCTTTCATTCAATCATCGATGATTCCATTTGCAAACATTAATATAGGTAGTGTAAAGTTTTTATGCTTTTCTGACTACTTATAAACTTACATTAGGTAGATATGTTTATCTATCAGTAGTAGCAGTACTATGTAGAAGAACTAGAATTATGATTTAGGGTAGGGTATTCCATTCATTTAATTCAGCTAAAAAATTCGAAACAAACTTCAATAAAATGTGATTTTTAAATAAAAACAATAAAAAGCCTAAAATAATCTTACCTACTAATTCAAATTTTAGGGAGAAAAAGGTCAAATGGGCTTTATGGGAATGGAAGGCAAGTATTGAAAATTCAATTTCAAGGAATTTTTAGTCTTATTTTTGTCAATATTTTATAGGCAACCCTGGTGAAAAGGGAGACAAAGGGTTTCTACAAAGATTTATTAAATTAATGCTACTAAATTGTGTAATTTAACTTGAATTGACCGCATTTTAATTTATAGACATGCTGGAATTCCAGGACCAAGAGGTATGTAATGTTTATGTTTACGTTTACGTTTACCCTTAAGTATACATGCAAATTATGAATTACTGATATGTCTAAAAATTTATATTTTTTAAGGTCCAAAGGGAGATCGAGTAAATCTAAATATACCTGCATTTTCAATTTTAAATTTTTTAAAATAATTGTTGCAATTATTAAGGGAAAAATTGGTTTACCCGGATTTCCAGGTCAGTTTACGATATGAATATTATAGAGAATTTGCCTTAATTTCAAAATTTTTGACTTTTAAAGGTATACCGGGTCTACCAGGGCAGCCAGGTAAGAGGTTCAAAGTTAAAGATTTAAATTTTTTATGTCAAAAAATTGTCAAAATAGGAATCCAGGGCCCACCTGGAAGGCATGGTGTTGACGGTTGTAATGGAACTGATGTAAAATTAATAATCATTTTTTATTAAATAATATAATGCAATATGAAGAATACAATGTTTGAAATTTCTAAATTTTAAAAAGGGTATACCAGGATTCCCAGGTATGACAAATGAAACAAAATCTTGAAATTTTTGCTAATTTTCAAATAATTTAGGTGCACCGGGTCAGCCAGGAATTCCAGGTTTGGTCAAAAAAACTCAGTGTTAAAAAATGAAATACCTACTTATACATTTTTTGTGATCTTTATAAAGGAATGCATGGTGACAAGGGTATTAAAGGAGAAGCATGTCGAGCACTTATGCCTGGAGCACTTAAGGGATTGAAAGGTTTCAGGATTTTTGCTAAAATTAGTCAAAATATTTATGAATTTTCTTGCAGGAGAACCCGGTTTACCAGGACCATTAGGACAAATTGGAGAAGGTAATAATTTTAAAAAAATGGGGAAATTTTGTCTAATTTTTTCAAATTACAGCTGGATTACCTGGTCTAGATGGGCCAATGGGTTAGTTGATAATTTTATCTCTTATGACTATCAATTTATTGCATTTGCCGAATTTTTTAGGACCAAAGGGAGAAATTGGACTACAAGTACCCTACCAATACTTGCATATAATATTTTAGAAAAGTTTTAACTTTAAAGATTTTTAGGGACCGACAGGTTTTATGGGATTAAAGGTAAAGTACCCTACCTAATATTAAAAAAAGATTTTAACACTTATTGGTACTTTTATTATATAAACAGGGTCATAAAGGAGAAATGGGTTTAGCTTTTGAGGGACCAAAAGGAGAAAAGGTAAAAATTTCTTAAAATTTTGCAATTTTTTGATAATATTTTGAAATTAATAGGGAGAAAAAGGAGGGCGTGGACCGCCTGGTATATAATTTTGATAATTTAGAAAATTTTCTCTAAAAAACTACTTTTATCTAAGGACCGCCTGGAATTCCACATAATTATACTCATGAAATTGGAACAAATGAGACTGTTTACGTTGGACCTAAAGGTAAAAATATCAAAATTTTATGAAACACGACTATAATTAAATTTATTTTTAGGTGATATGGGAATGAAAGGTAAGTTTGTTTTAATAATTTCAAAAAGTCTTGAAAATTGATAAAATAGTACAAGTACAGTAATATGTGTTGAAAATGAATTAAAGGTGAACGTGGTGATCGAGGTGTATCAGGTCCTCAAGGAATTCCAGGCCAGCCAGGCTAGTCAAGAATTTTTGATAAAAATTTAGATCTTATTAAAGAAAATTATTCAATTTTAGGGATCCCTGGTTTACCTGGTCAACATGGTGCTAAAGGTGAGCTTTGAATTTAAAATCTCAAAATAACTTATAAATAATAATTAAAATTTGTAGGAGAAAAGGGCTTGCCAGGCTCTGCTGGACCAAGAGTAAGTTTAAACACAAAGTTTTATTTTGTATAAAATCTTTAAAATTGATTTTTAAGGGCCGAGATGGATATCCAGGACCAGGTTTATAAAAATTTGTTGCTTAAATTTAATCCTTGACTAATTTTATGAAATTTCAGTTGGTCCAAGCGGATTAAAAGGTGATAGGGGTAACTCTGGTATACCTGGACTTCATGGTAATTTGAAAAAACAATTTAAAAAAAAAGACAAAATTTTCTCAAATTTATTTTTATTTTAAAGGTTTAAAAGGTCAAAAAGGTGAACAAGGTTTTGATGGAGAAAAGGGATATACAGGTAAAAATGTAAAATACTTATATTATTTTGAAATTTTAAAATTTTAAATTATCCTAGGTTTGCCTGGACCTCCTGGAACTGGAACAATGGGTCCTGAAGGTATATTCTCAAATTTTTGATGAAAATTTCAATTCAATACTTATATTATTTTATAATTTTAGGACCACCTGGACCAAGAGGTAAATTTATATTACAAATCATTGAGTTAGTTATTTTGAGAGTTAAATTTAAAAAATTATTTCTTAGGCTATCCTGGCTTTCAAGGGCCAAAAGGAGAAGAAGGAATAAGCGGAATGCCAGGTATTTTAAAGAAAATTCAGTATTTTTTTTTTAGATATTTATACTTTTTTGCTATTTCCCTAGGTTTGATTGGACCACATGGTTTACCAGGAGTAAGTAAAATATTTTAATTATAATCTAAATTTTGAAAAATTTGTTTAATTAGGGTCGTGGTGAGCCTGGAAGAGATGGGAGAGATGGACCACCCGGACCAAAGGCAATTTAAAATGCTTAAATTTTTTTACCTAAATAATTTTATAAAAATTTTCATAAAATAGGGACATAAGGGTGAAAGTGGCTTATTAGGTTTACCAGGAGAAAGAGGACCTACTGGAATTCCAGGCAAGAATTTGATCTTTTTTTGACTTTAACATTTTTAATTTGTATCTTTTTTATAATAGGACAACCGGGTATTATTTTGGCATTATCAACTATCAATACAATTTGAAAAAGCTTACACTCACACTCATTACAAATTAAATTTTTATTTTTAGGACCACCTGGTACATTATTTTAAATTACAATTATGATTTTAGACAAAAATGTTATTTGGTTTAAAAAATGATTTTAAGGTTTGCCTGGAAGACCTGGTGATAAAGGAATATCAATTATGGGACCTAAGGGAATGGACGGCGCTCCAGGAAGAGATGGTTTGAAAATCTATCAACAAATTCAAAAAATTTTTAAATATTTTTCTATTTATGCAGGTGAATCTGGGTTAAAGGGCGAAAGAGGATATACAGGTATGTAAAAGTATACTCAAAGCAAAATTTGTAAACTTTTTGTGAATGAACGGCTATAAAGCCATCTAATACAAATTAATTGCTTATCTTTGAAATAAAATAGGACCGAGAGGAATACCTGGCGATGCTAAAGAAGGAACACCTGGTCCAAGAGGTGTATTTTAAAAAAAAAATTTGAAATGTATATTTTAAAATAACTCAAATAATTTTAAAAGGGCCACCTGGACCAAAAGGTCACGAGGGTATGCCAGGAATCCCAGGTAGACCTGGATTAACCGGCCCTGAAGGTCAAAAAGGAGATCATGGAGGTGCTTGTTCCGACTGTAGACCTGGAGAACCTGGCTACAAGGGTGATAGAGGAAATGCCGGTACATTTTCTTATAAAAAATCAAAATACCCATAATAAAAAAAATTTCTTTCAAAGGTATACCCGGTCCACAAGGTATAATTTTGCTATTAAGGCAAAGACAATCTTGACAATTTCTAATTATATAATAGGTCCAAGAGGAATTTCTGGAGAACGTGGTTATGTTGGGGAACGAGGAGATGATGGTTTGCCTGGAGTTTCAGGACCTCCTGGACAAGATGGTGCAGAAATTTTCTTATAAAACTTTTATTTATCTAGATTTTTCTAGGTATGCCTGGTTTACCTGGAATTAAGGGTCATAAAGGAGAAAAGGGGATGCCTGCTGTTGCACCTATGATTGAAGGACCGCCTGGCTTCAAAGGCGATCGTAATAAGATACTAAATTTTATAAAAAAATTCAAAAAAATTCAAAAAAATGTATACTAATTTACTTTTCAGGTGGTGATGTTGGAGTACCTGGTGAAATTCAATAATACAAGTCAATTTGTAAAGTTGTCTAAATCAATCTGTTTTGATATAGGACCATTTGGACCTCCAGGTCAAAAAGGATCAATGGGATTGGTCGGTTTAAGTGGAGAAATTGGTGAAAAAGGAAACCTAGGTTTTCCAGGAAATGATGGAATTCCAGGTGGACCTGGAGCTTACGGCCAAAAGGTATTATTTTGCAAACTTTCAGGAATTTCTTAGAAAAATTTTTACCTATTCTAATTTAGGGAGAAAAAGGAGAAAGTATCAAAGGTGAACGAGGAATTTCAGGTCGTGATGGTGCATTTGGTCCAAAAGGTTCATTTCATTCTTAGATTGTATTTTAAATTAAAAGTACATTATTATTATTATTAAAAATTCAGGTGATAGAGGATTTCCAGGTATTAAAGGTCTTGCTGGACAATGTCCTCAACTTCCTGAAGATTTAAAGAAAGGATTGAAAGGCTTGCCTGGACCTCCAGGTTTGAAATTTTCCCAGAAATATATTTCAATTTTAATTACAACTTTGAAATTTAGGTCCACCTGGTGATAAGGGTAGTATGGGCTTAAAAGGAAATCAAGGCTTTCCAGGCAGAGTTGGTGATAAAGGACATAAGGTGATTATGAAATTTCTGAAAAAATTTAAGAGATTTAACTACTTGCTCGAAAATTAAGGGAGAAGCCGGGCCATTAGGTTTAGTTGGACCAAGGTTAGGTTTTCTGATCTTTGAAAATTTTCTAAAACTTACGATTAGTTTTAAAATTAGTTAAGAATTAATCTAAATTTTTTATTTTAGGGGATTACCAGGACCTCGGTATTTTTCAGAATTTTAAACTTTTTTCGAAATTTCTTTATTAATTTCCTTTTTATATTTTATATGCAAGTGGTGATAAAGGAATGATGGGACCATTAGGATTTGTCGGCGATGTCGGAGAACCAGGAAAACCTGGCTTAAATGGTATAATATCTAATAAAATTTTAAATAATTAACTTTTAAAACTTTGTTTTATAGGATTACCTGGGCATAAAGGATTTAAAGTAATAAAATAAAAATAAAATGACTTTTTAATAGACTTGTTCATTTAGGGAGAAGCTGGAATACCTGGAATTGGACCAACAGGACCAATTGGTATATCAGTAGTTAGGCAAAAAATATTTAAATTTTAATTCTGTTTAATCATTTAGGTGATAAGGGTGAAACTGGTTTGATAGGCATGCCAGGAAAACCAGGTTAGTGTCTAATTATCCGAGTAATATATTTTTAAGTTAAATTTTTATGTATCAAAATTCTGCAGGATTGCCTGGATTGGAAGGGGAGCCTGGATATCCTGGAGAGAAAGTACTATACCTATAAAAAGCTAAAAGTTTTGAATTTTTAGCAATTTTAATTAAAATAGGGTGATAAAGGAGATGTTGGGTTAGATGGACTACGTGGATCAAAGGGAGATATGGTAAATAAGGGTGTTTTAAAGGCATTAGTAAATATTTTCTATTTTTAAGGGATTTCCTGGACCACCTGGAATTTCAGGACCAAGAGTAAATATTTTCTTAAAAATTGTACGTATTATTTGTGATTTGAAACACTTGTAATTTCATAGGGACCTCAAGGAAAACCTGGTTATGATGGACCTAAAGGAGATCGGTATGAAATTTGAGTTCTTTGTTATAAAATGTTGGCTTAATTATTAATTTCAGTGGCCTTCCTGGAGAAATTGGCTCACCTGGTTTACCTGGTAAGATAGAAAGACAATGTACAATGAGATTAATATCAATTTTTATGATATATTTTTAGGTTTTCCTGGAGGCAAAGGTGAAACTGGACTAACCGGTAAGATTAAATATTCAAAAATTTGCTTTTTTTTAACAAATTTTTAATTTTAAAACAAAGGTTTGGATGGTGCTAAAGGTTTTACTGGACCTCGTGGTTATCCTGGTGCTCCAGGGTAAAAATATTTTTTTTTAAAATAACATTATACAAATTTTATTTTAAATTTTTTAGAGTACCAGGAATTGATGGTAATACTTGATACCTAGATATACTATACTATCTTAATGACAGAAAGATTATTTGTAAAACATTTTTGTATTTTAAAGGAATACCTGGACCAAAAGGACATCGTGGTGATCAAGGATATGATGGGCCACCAGGTAAATAAATTTTTTACCAAAAGTCAACTTTTTACTATTTCAAATGTTGAATAATTAGGTTTACCTGGTGAAAAAGGAGATTTGGGATTAGGAGGATTACAAGGAGACAAAGGGGATATAGGACCAATTGGGTTACCAGGTTTGAATAAAAGCTTTATTGAATTACTTTTAGTAGATATCTTTTACAAAAATTTTGATTTTTAGGTTTGATGGGACCAGTAGGCTTAAAAGGTGAAAGAGGACCAGTCGGATTTCCAGTAAGAAAATTATTTGAAATTTGATCAAACCTATTAAATAACCATAAACTTTAAAATCATAGGGTCCAAAAGGTGAAGCTGGCCGAGCATCTGAAAAGGGCAGTAAAGGACACCTAGGCCCTATTGGGCCACGGTAAATAAAAGTTATCAAAATCAAAAATTTGCATTAATTAAGATTATATAAGTGGTGAACCTGGAGAGCCTGGACTTGATGGAAGACCTGGTGAAAAGGGTGATAAAGGACTATCGAATTATGGACCACCAGGACCAAAAGGCGATCGTGGTGAACCAGGTCTGAATCAAACCTTATTTTTTATAATACAGAATATTTTATTACTTATTTTATTATACAACTTATAAATAGTGGTAATGGAAAATATTTTTTCATTTTATAAGGTGTTCCTGGATTGCAAGGTTTAATTGGGCTGAAAGGAAATACTGGATTACCAGGTATGAAATTCAAAATCTTATTCATCTATTTATCTTATTCAAATTTTTCATGTATTTGTTTGAATAGGATTTCCTGGAGTTAAAGGAGACAAGGTAAGAAAATTCAAAAATAATTTCAAAATTTCTAATATGTTTTCAAAATACGATCTAATTTTCTCTTAATAAATTTTAGGGTCAACTTGGAACTCCTGGAATTCCATGTCTGGATGGACTACCTGGTGATAAAGGAGATTCTGGAATTAGTTTGCAAGGAATGAAAGGCGATCAAGGTCCAAGAGGATTTGAAGGATTTCCTGGACCTAAAGGAGATCGAGTAAGTTCAATAATTTACAATAAAAAACGGTCCAAGAACAAATTATGAATATCGAGTACCTAGTACCTAGTACCTACGTACAGTACTTACGTTTACCTATCATGATAATTACTGTTAAAATTGTAGCTTTTGATTTGCTTTTACTAAATATACCTACTACAGATCGTATACATATTCTCATATTCATTGATTTAATAAATGAGCTTTTAAATTTAAAAAAATTAATTTTCAAAATGTAAAAAGGGCTTGCCAGGTCCTGTTGGATTACCTGGAAGGGATGGATTAATTGGACCTAAAGGTAATGAGAAAAAAATATTTACTATTCACTGTAATCTAATAATGTATCTACTTTTATATAAAATGTAAATAAGGTATGTTACTAAAATGTATATTTTTTTTGAAAATTCTCAAATTAAGGCGATATGGGACAGGTTGGTTTACCTGGACCAATTAATACAGTCAAAGGAGAGAAAGGCTTACCAGGACTGCCAGGTATGAAATCATTAAAATAAATCAAAATTCAAATTAAAAAACTTAAAATATTTTTAAGGACCCCAAGGATTCTCTGGCTTGAAAGGAATTGGTGGAGAAAAAGGAGATATAGGGTAAAAAAACTAAACTTATACCTGATGATGAAAATAATTTTATGAAATTTTTATAAGATTACCTGGATTACCCGGTTTTAAAGGAGATCGTGGACTTCCTGGATTTGGATTACCTGGACCTATTGGTTTGACTCATTAATTTAATTTACGAGATAGTATTTTAGCATCATTTTTAGGAAAATAATATGAAAATATTTTATAAAATTTCCAGGTCCTCCAGGAGTACCTGGTAGAGAGGGATATCCAGGCAAACCAGGGTATACTAATCCAGTTCAACCTAATTTGATTATTTTTTAACAAGAATTTTTCCCTAGTCCAATTGGCATGAAAGGAGATAAAGGTGAACGTGGAAATCCTGGGGAAATAATCAATCCTGGCGATAATTTAATAGAGACAAAGAAAGGTGATCGCGGACCTAAAGGTATAAATATCTAGTTGAAATATGAAATTGCGTTCAAATTAACTTATGTCAAATCCTTAGGTCATGAGGGACTGATTGGTCAACCCGGTCTACCTGGTAAATATTTCGATTCTACATTATGTTATTTTGAATATTTTGTGCTTATTTTGTACACATATTTTTAGGATTAAAGGGAGATGTGGGTCGTCCAGGTTTAAATGGTCCCCCAGGTAAATTTTTATACCTACATATTTTTTTGAGCAAATCAAATTATTTGCTAAAATTTTTACTATATTTAAAAAGGATTTCCTGGAATACCTGGAAGTAAAGGAGATCAAGGCTTTGAAGGACCACCAGGATTACAGGTTACTATCGATTTATAATTTAATTTTTAACTTCTCATTGTATGCATTTTCTAGGGTCTTCCTGGAGTTTCAGGTCCTAAAGGTCATATGGGATTATCATGTGAAGAATCTCATGAATATTCAACTGGAATTCTGCTAGTCCGTCATTCTCAATCAACTCGAGTTCCAGATTGTCCAGTTGGTCAAGTTAAAATTTGGGATGGTTATTCCCTTTTATACATTGAAGGTAGGTGTATTCAAATTCAAATCAAATTTGAATTTGGATATATAAAAAATATTTTATATTCGAATGTATATTTATCTATCAAGAACTTTGAATTATGAGTTTTTTAAAATATTTAACCAGTTACTCTTTATCAAAATTTAAAAAAATCCTGATTTTTTCAGTTGAATTTAGGATTAGATGTTTTAATAATTTCCTCACGTTTAAATGTATGAAATTATATTTATTTAGGTAATGAAAAAGCACATCATCAAGACCTCGGATTTGCAGGCTCATGTATCAACCGATTTAGCACAATGCCTTTCCTTTTCTGTGACATTAATGATGTTTGTAATTATGCAAGTCGAAATGGTAATTTGACCCTAAATTATTTTTTTAAAATAACTAGTGTACATACCTATATTACATATATTAATTTTTTTTAGATAAATCATACTGGCTTAGTACAAATGGACCTATACCTATGATGCCTGTATCAGAGGATTCAATTCGTCAACATATTTCAAGGTTAAATACAAACTAACACAAATTATAGGAATCTAAATAACTTCTATCTAAATCACTATCATTAAATACCTATCTAAATAACTTTTTTAAGAAAACTTTTCGTGAAATTGTAGGTGTACAGTATGTGAAGCTCCAGCAAACGTTATTGCTGTTCATTCTCAGTCTGTTAATATTCCACAATGTCCAAATGGATGGCAAAGTTTATGGATCGGCTACAGTTTTGTAAGAATATTTTTATTCAAAAAAATCCTTCAAATTGACCTTCTACAAACGAGCTTTGTATTTTAGATAATGTACACGGCAGCTGGAGCAGAAGGTGGCGGTCAAGCTTTGGCTTCACCAGGATCATGTTTAGAACATTTCAGAGCTACGCCATTTATAGAATGCAATGGTACTTTTTTTCAACTAATTTCGAAATTTTCAAAATTGTAGGTAATTGTAATTAATAATATTTTGTAAATTATTATTATATTTTAGGTGCAAGAGGAAGTTGTCATTATTTTGCTAATAAATATTCATTTTGGTTGGCCACAATAGAGGAAAGAGATCAATTTATGAAACCTACCAGTGAGACACTTAAAAGTGGTAATTTAAGATCAAGAATCTCGAGATGTCAAGTTTGTATTAAAAGGGGATAAAATCTTTATAGAATTTACTTTTAGTTAATAAAAAATTCAATCTACTAGTTTTCAAGTTTTAAGAATATGATATACAATACTGCCAAAAAATATATTTATAAATTATAATTTTAAGTATATTTTACCGATCAATTATACTGCCATTTAAATGTGTATCCTTCCTACTAATTATATTCCTCTTTTATATAGTCGTTTTTGTAGATTTTTTTAAGGACAAAGAAAGAAAATAATGCAATAACTGTGCCAAATACAATACATTAATCACTAATCACATCACAATCATAAACTAATAAATATTATAACACTAATTAAAATAAGTAGGTAAATAACGCAACGAAAAATAGTACTGTCTGTATATTGTATATACACAAAAATATATTATTATTATACTTTTAGTTTTAAATTAATATAAATTGTTGTACTTATAAAAATTTAAATAAAAAATATACGGGGAAATAAATTTAGCACATTTGTTGTTTTTTGTTAAGAAATCATTAATCATTACCTAGTAGAGAGAACGTTCAATCAATTCTTTAAATCTTCATTTGTTCAAGAACTCTTTTCTGCCATTTTTGACCATTTGTCCACGCAATGTCATGAACTTGAGAGTAGATTGGATTTAACTCTTTTTTAACTAAATCCATATAAGCACCAATTTTTGGATGATTTTTTGATACATCGAAGCCAACAATTCCTAAAAAAAAACATCAAATATCAAAAAATTTCTAAAATTGTACCTACTACAATTTACATTGTAAGTATGGATTTTAGGCAAAAGATATGGTAAATGACATACGTGGTTGTTCAAGCTCAGTGGTTGCTAATAAATCTGCAATTGTTAGCTCATTCCCAGCAATAAATTTATTTTCTTTCAAGAAAATATTCTCAATCGTATCGAGTGTTGAGTCTAAATTACTGGCCAGTTTTTCAACTTTAGCTGGAATCGAAGGTTTTCCAGTTAGTAGTGGTTTAATATACAATTCTTGAAAATATAAGGAGCCTGAAGCTCTCATTCCAAGATGCTGCCATTCCATATATTCATCAACTTTGGCCATCTTTTTCGAATCCTTTGGATACCAATGCTCTTTCACATCAAATGTTCGACACAAATAACGAAGAATAGCAACACTATGAAAGTATAAAATTACAAAATTAGTAAGTACCCTACCATAAATTAAGGTAAATGGCAAAAAATTTCTATTCCACAAAATACTAATCCGAATATCTAAAACCTATATACAATTTTATATTAAATTAAATTATAAAGTAAATTAAAATTACCTTTCAGATAAATGGAAACCATCATGAATAATAGCAGGGACCTTTTGAAATCGGGTGATTTTTTCAAACTCTTCTCCTTTGTGTTCACCTAATTTAAAATCCAGATGTTAAATGTTAGTTAAGAAATGTTATGAATATGATAGAACATCCATTCCAAAATATCAATTATAAAAACAAATATATAAGATCTTATCTTAATCTTTATGTACCTTTTCGAAGGGCCACAGGCACCTCTGTATATGGAATTTTTGTAGCTCGTAGAAAGATCGCCAAAGCCCTAGAATTTAATTTAAATATAGTAAGCATAAAATATTTATGCAGCTTACTTAAAGTATAAAGAGTTAAATAGTGTTTCAAAGGTTAATAGAGAAATACCTCGATGGCTGGCTCATTAGATCAACAAATAAACGAAGGGACATGGTTAATCTGTCAATAAAAAATTAAACCAAATTAGCTTTTACCATAATATATCCATTACTATTACAGAGTGCAGTGCAGAGACAAACACTGCATCTGGAATCTGGACTCAATCATAGGGTAGCGGGTACCATATACGGCTTAAATGTTAATAAGGCCAAAGTCAGGTTTTTCAACCAGAAGAAAAGCAAAAATGAATTCCAAACAAATTCCACATGCAATGCAGAATAATTACTTTATAATTTACCCTTTTAAGTTTAAGGATCCAAATTCCAAATCTTTTTAAATGATAATTCTTAAGCAGTAAGCCAGCAGTAGTACAGTGGTCCTGTCCTGTCACTTGTCAAATTGTCACTCTGACTTTGAAATTGAAAGCTCCTTTTTAACATAAATCTGTAATGCAAGCAATGGTAATGTAAAATATAATTTTAAGTCCAAGGCCCAAGGTAAAGATTAGATAGTTTGAGTTTGATAATTATAACTAATGCATACAGATTACAAATATTATGTAGCCATCTAATTTATGATTTAGCGATCGAAATTAACTAACCTTATATTATAATTATACACTTATGTATTTTGTTGAACTTTGAACTTTGGAATTTTGGTTTTGGACTTTAAAAAAAACTTAAAAATTATTTTAAGTTTTCAAACCGGCATTTCTCTTACCACACAAAAATCCAAATTCTAGGTTATTTTTTAGTTGATTTTTCGAATTTTTGTAAAAAATAAAAGTTTTTAAAAGATTTAAAATTTAATTCAGGGATTAAAATAGTTTAAATAGCTAAAAAGATGTCACAATTGTCCTTGTACTATGACCTTTTGTCCCAGCCATCCAGAGCCCTCGTCTTATTTGTCCGAGCAGCAAGTATTCCATGTCAAGAACATCCTATCTCTCTCAGAAAAAGTAAGTACTTACCTAAATTCATTTTTATTTAGTATTTTTACTGTTACTATGTAATGTATAATTCTATATAGAATTTCTATTTCAATTCAGCTTTGAAAAACTAGAATATGACCTTAAATTTACTTGTAAATATATGTTGATAAGGTCAAAATCTGGTTTTTCATTTTCAACGCTGAATTGAATGTGTATTGATACATTAGTAGGTACTGGTATTTACTAAATATAGTTAGAATTAGAATAAAAAGCTCTTTAATTATACACTTGTATGTAGTTTGAAAGTATCATAATTAAACTTTTAATTTCTTTCATTTTTTTAATTAGGGGAACATCGGAAGGAAGAATATTCTAAAATCAACAAGTTCAAAAAAGTACCTGCAATTTTACATGGAGATTTTCAACTCTCTGAAAGGTATTACATATTAAGTACACATACAATTTACAATACATTAGCCAATTGTCTAATCGTAAAAGTTAAGTTCTGTCTGAAAAACCAGACTTTGGTCTTTATATTAGGGAATTGTAATTGTTAAAATTGATCTTTAATGATTTTTACTTTTTTTATTAGTGTTGCAATATTAAGATATCTATGTGCAAACTTTCCTGTTGATGATCATTGGTAAGTTAAGTGGTGGCAAATAGATGATTATAATACATATTCTTTTTAACTTCCGAATCTATAAATCATTTTATTTTTTAGGTATCCTAAAGATTCAAAGAAAATGGCAAAAGTTGATGAATATTTAGAATGGTAATAGAATAAGAATTATAAATTACTATTCGTTCTTTAATTTTGATAGAAATATCAGTCTTTGGTCTCAAGTTTACGAGTTTTACACTATAAAAATAAAGGACCAAAGTTTAGTTTTTCTGTCCGAACAGAATTAAAATAAAATGATTGGATTATAAGTTGTAGTTGTAGACGTAGATAGTCTTTCAAAATGAGCGTAATGATATTTTGTTTTTTATAGGCAACATTTAAATACTCGAGCTAGTTGTTCACTTTACATACTTGAAAAATTCGTTAAACCCATGACTTCAGGGAAAAGAGCTCTTCCAGAAAAAATCCAAAAATTGTCAAATAATTTAAATGGGACTTTAGATATAATTGAAAATATTTGGCTCAAGGAAAATAATTTTATTGCTGGACGAGATGTGAGTATTGCTGATTTGTTAGCAGTTTGTGAACTCCAAATGCCAAGTATGTCAATTAAAATTATAATACAATAGCTAATAAAATAATTATCATTTAATTAGTTATAATTCCATTTACATTTACATTCATTAATCATTATTTATTTAATCTACTATTTTATACTAAATATTTTATAATTTTTGCTATAGAATTGGCAGGCTTTGATATCTTACAAGATAGACCAAAATTAGCAGCCTATATGGATAGAACAAGAGAAAGACTGCTTCCTCATTACGATGATGTTCATCAAGGATTATATTTAATGGGAATATTTGGTCGTGCATTAATCAAATTGAGATTTCTCGGAAGATCAGCCTAGTCTTTTAAAGTCCTTTACCCACAACACTCAACATGTCAATATAGTGAGATTTTATTTTATTTAGTATTTTAATCTAATATTTTATTAATAAGTTTTTAAATAACAATTTTCCTAAAGCAATAATATAATAAATATTTTATTCAAATGATAAAGCATTCTCATTTATAAAATCTCTCAAAACAGCGTTGACTAAGAATGCAGATCTTGTTCCATAAAATAAATTTTTATCTGATGGCAATTGACCTTTTAAAACACTGTATCCCATTTGCTGAAGAAAACTTGAACCCAATGCTCTGTACATTTCTTCCTGATTAGTTATCAATGGATTTTTGGCTAAAATGACACGATATATTCTTAGGTTTCAAGTTCAAGTAGGTATATTTTTGGATATTTGTTTCTTTTTATTTATTACCAATGTTAGAATTATGGCCACTTATTCTTAAACTTGATTTTGCAGTTAATTCTTCAACGATTCTTTCGACTTCAGTGTTTTCAATTGGTCTCAAATTCAAATCTCGGCCCTTACCTCCGGCAATTCCACTTACAAGTCCATTTACCTAATAATATGTAAGTGTTAAAATTTATATGGTACTTACTTTACTACTATATAAGATCTTTATCAAAGATTTTCTTACGCCTCCAGCTGGCCCAAAGATCACTTTAAGTAAATCGGCAGTTTGTAAAATAACAGGCTTTGATGTAGGTGCATTTGTAGCTGACTCTTTTTTATCTTGAAAATAATGAACGAAAATTAAACAAAATCTATCGATTCTACAGTAAAAATTATGTATCAAAGATTTCTTTTACAAGGAAACTCTTAAAAAAATTTCTTTTTTATATTTACCTTCGTCCTCATCACCATCACCATCTTCATCTTCGTCAGCATCATCTCGTTGTAAATCACCATTTTCTTGATCCTCAAGAGCTTGAGTTTTTTGTTTCTCTTCAAGTTGGACCAGCTCACGGAAAAGATTTTCTTTCAATTTCAATGCTATGTATTTTTTAGCAGCATCCTGAGCTATTTTATCAAAAAATTTCATAAAATTTGATGGCTTTTATTCACCTAATTCTTTGTAAAAATACCTAATTGAGCCGAGTATAGGAATTCTCCTTGAGCTGTAGAAATCTCAAAATTTATGTCAGACCTTACTTGATTTATAAATCCATTTCCGTCTAAATCTGAAGTTTGACCTGAAGTTGAGGGCAAATAAAGATTTAAAAATGTGTAGATAATCAAAGAAAGGTATATTTTGGTAGACATTTTGAACTGGTGAAATGACAATGATCAGATAAATTTAGTTGTTGATCAAATTTATAGAATTGGCGTTAATTAATTACCTTAATAGGGTAATTGATAATAGGTCTTTATATGCTAATTTGTAAACTTAATATAAAATTGCCTGGTTTAATGAACCTTTAAGACTTAAATAGCCCTCTTGGGATTATTCATTTATGTAATTAGTTAAATAATTGTTTCAATATGATAGTATAAAGCACAGTTATTTTGAAAAATTTATGACAAAATGCAATACCTTATATTTAAGTACTTAATAAAATAATATAGGCAAATGAATCGGGTCTACTAAATAGGTAATCTAATATGTAATACCTAAAGTTAAGTAGGTAGGTATGTAAATAAATATTTTTATAACTAGGTACCTATGTAATCGGAATTGTAATATCTACCTAGAGTATACTAGTAGTACCTACATATAATTCTAGTACATTATAAATATGTATAAGGCATAGCCTGTAGTCTGTAGTATAAAATGCTTCATAAAAGGGGTTTTTTAGAGCTAAATTAAAAGTATACTGGTATTGGATTATTAAACTATCAGTAGTTAGGTACTGTCTCTGTCTCTCATTTAGTTCTTGAGAGACAACCTTTTGTCTCAACTTTAAGCTTTTTAAGGCCAAAGGGTGGTTTTTTTTTTTTTACTTTACCTTTAGAATTAAATGAACGCACTTTACTTATACTTGTAATCTTATCTTATTTATAAGTATTGGATTATATTTTACATTCTAATTTTACATTACTACCATGAATGCACATATTTACTTACATATTAGTATTTCATTTCAGTGTGCAGTAGGGTATATGTATGATAATGATGATCATGACAGATCATGACCAGTATTTTTAAGGGGTTATGGTTATATGTACTCTATATATAGGTACCCTACCTATTATAGTAGGGTACTGTTTATGTTAATTCTTGCATCAAATGGTTAATTAAACGGATTTTTATTTTGTTATCTTCAGGCTTAGAATATTAACCGAATTATTTATTAACCTAATTCTAATTATTTATGAGGATCATAAAAAGTTTACAAATTTATTAATGAACAAAATTCTGATAGTATAGACATAATACAATGCAATAGTAGGGTAGGGTACATATTGTGCACATAAACATACCTATATGTAGGTACTTACTACCTATTGTTATATATTATGTACCTACTTATACAAAAAAAAAGATTTAGATTTTATAACTAATGATAATACTAATGATGTAATGAGCACTGAAAGAGATAAAAAATTTGAATTTCAACAGAAATTCAGAATACATTTTAATTGCCTATATAATTATACATTTCACAAATACATTTGAACCTGAATATGGTAATTAGATTAAGGCTAGATTAAGATTAAGTTATCGCAAAATATACTCGTATCAATTAATTCAACAAACGATATTCATTGTCCTTACTATGATCCACACCTATGAATTTGATTTATTTCATTTCATTTTTATAGAATAGATTTTTAATTGATATCTTTTACATAATTTGAATTTCTATATTTTTTAGTCAAAAATGAAATTCTTTTATTTTACATTCGTATTTTTATTCTTATATGTAAATGAGGGTTCAAGTGCACCTGAATCATTTAAAGGGTACCTTTTGAAAATAATCATTTAATATATTTTATTTTAGGTATTTTTTTGAATTTTTTAGATATAAACTGATTAATACAGTACCTAAAACCAGCAATCAAGTCAACAATTTATGGAGTTTATATAAGGGAGAATTGTCTGACTCTCAAGTCTTTGATTTTTGGGCAGAACCGATTTTGAACGAAAAAACTGAAATTTTGGCAAGCCCTGGACAACAAGATTTTCTAAAGGAATTTTTTCTACAGAATGGTCTCCAATATGATGTTTCAATCGATGATGTCGCAAGGTAAAATTCTTAAATATAATATGAAGCTATTTGGTATGATTTTTAACTACCTATTTTTTTGTTTTTTAAAAAAACATTTTAGCCTTGTCGAACATGAAGCTAGCGAAAATCTAAAGGCTTTGAATAAAAGGCAGGGTGGTGAGATGAATTGGGAAGCCTATCATCGTTGGGAAACTGTAAGAAAACAAAAATTTATACTGAAATATCAAAAAATAATATCAGCATTTGATTGTAGATTTAAATGTACATCTAATATACTTTACCTATCCTTACAACTAACTATGTATTATGGTAAGTAATATGAATTATAAATGATATTTTTAGATTTCAGCTTGGATCGATTTCTTAGACACAAGTTCAGAGCTGGTTAGTGTCAGAAATATTGGAAATACAACGGAGGGAAGACCTGTTCGAGTTGTTAAAATCTCTAAAGCTGGTGGAATCGAACCAAAAATTCCATTCTTCATTGATGGAGGTAATAATTCATAATTAATTTTTATGTTTTTTAACCATTTTTTTCTAGCTTTTCATGCCCGCGAGTGGATTTCGCCAGCTTTCGTCACCTACTGTATAAATGAACTGGTCACAAAATCAGCAGAATACGATGACATTTTAAATCGTATGGACTTTTATATGATACCTGTCCTTAATGTGGATGGATATGAATGGACACATACAGACTTCAGGTGCTAAAAAATTATATTCAATTTTTTACTTTAAAATATCTATGCTTAAGGACTTTTTGAAAAATGGTAACAGAATGTGGCGAAGAACTCGACAAGATTTTGGACATGAAAATGAAAACTGTCGAGGAACCGATCCTAATCGTAATTGGTCATTTAGATGGGGGGGAGACCATGGTATTTTTGTCATATTTTTTGCTTAATTAAGTGCATGCTTACCTAATATTTTTACAGGTTCTTCTGGAAATGTTTGCTCAGACGTGTATAGAGGTATTTTTAATTGTTTTTTTTTTTGAGTTTTAGTAGAGAAATTATTACGAGTTTGCTATTAGGTAGTTATTTTCATTAGTCTAAATGAAATTTGTGAGATTTTTTCAAAAATTTCAGGACCTACGCCATTTTCAGAGCCTGAAACAGCAGCTATGAGGGATTTTTTTCTCGAAGAATTAGCAAATGGTGTTCAATTTCAAGCTTATTTGAATATCCATTCATATGCTCAACTTATACTAATCCCTTGGGGCTGGAACTCTGGTCATACATAAAATTTTATAAAAAATAAAAACCTTGTCTATTTCTTAATTTCTATTTTTTTTTGAAAATATTGTAGGATTTACACCAGACTACTTGGACTTGAAAATTGCTGCTGATGAAACAGTGAAAGCGATACCAAATTATTCTTGGCGTGCTGGTCAATCTGCAAATATACTTTACCCGACTACAGGAACATGTATTGATTGGACATATGCTTTGGCAGGAATCAAATATTCTTATGTAATTGAATTACCGCCAATTGGAAATCCAGGTACATATATGGTTAAATTAAACAACACTTTAGCATTTTTTTGAATATGTCTAATTTTTTACAAAAATTTTAGGCTTCATATTACCACCAGATCAAATTATTCCAGTTGTTGAGAGCCATTGGCCAGGTAGTATAGTAAAGAATAATATTGATTTTTAACAATAAGATCATTTTTTGAAATTTTTCATTTATTTTGTAGGTATTCAAAAGTTGGCAAGGCATATAATTTCAAAAAATCCATTACCTTAAGTACCTATTTGTTATATAATATAACTAAAACTAAACTACCTTATACCTTAATAATTATTATAAATAAATGATTACCTATATGGATATTGATAGATTGAATTACACAGTATTTATGCTGTTATCTAATCTATTTTACAGATAGCTTTTTGAAATCCTATGAAAAATTTTGATGACATTAGATTAAACATTTTATTAGTCATTTTATTATTAACTATTTTATAAGAAGGGATTTGATTAGATTTATTAGTATTTTACAATGGTATTTCACAATGGTGTGTGTATGTATCAATTCATTTTTAAAAATCTCTTAAAATGTTTATATATCTTCAGGTTTCTTTGTAGGTGATGCTAAAACATCCTTTAAAGTATCAATTAACTCGTTTACGTCAAATGGTTGACTGGAATTTATCATTTTATCATTTTGTCCGGACATTTCATCCATTTCTTCGAGTTGATTTGCTTTTTTCTTCAAAATATAAATTAATTTAACTAGATTGCCCCCTTGAGAAAAATGTTGCTCTCGATCTCGAAATTCATCAGATGTATAACCTATGATTTTTAATTTTTACTGAAATTAAATTTCTCAAAATTTCTAAATCTTTTGAAAATTTACCAAAATCTTTAAGACAATCGAGTAGGTGGTATAGATATCCTATTGGCTGCCAATCAGACAGGTCTTGAGAACTTTTCCAAATTATTTCATTTTCTGGAAAAATCTCGAATTGGCATTTACCCAATGACATTCGTGGAAATATTTGAGATTGAAATTCAGTTGAGGTATTCCCAAGTTTAATTAAATGTATTTGAGCTTCTTGATGATATACTTTGGTTTTGATATCTTCCCATTTAACTTGAACTGATTCTTTCTCACAATTTTTAGGTTTATCTTCAGGGAAATAGGTTATATTAACCCTATAAAACATCAAAAATTTAAATGAATTCAACAAAATATCAAATATTCGAGCAAAAAAATCGAGCAGAAACTTCAAAATTAAAGAAAAAAATGGGTTAGATATTTTTCAAAAACCTCAAATTGACAAATTTCTCTCACCTAGCCTAGAAAGCTTTAAAAAATAATCTATAATTTTTAAATATTTTTGAAAAGTGATTTTTGAACTCATGATTATGATACTTAACCTTATTTTGACTTCAAATAACATTATTTACATGCAAAATAGAGCCTAAATTAGTCTTTTCAGAGATGGTTCAAATGGATTTTGCAGAATTATAAGATAGTTTTTTCTTAATTTTTGTTAAAAAATCTTAAATTTTATATTCAAGAAGTACTTACTCAAGTGTCAAATTATTTCCACGATCCATTTTCAAAATATTAGTTGTTTAAAATGCACTACACTGATGTTACAAGAAAAATTTGAAATTGAAATTGAGAATTCCGTTTTTATCTAATCTACAACAAAATGCCACTTCCTTTTGCCAACTTGTGATTATTTAAGCTTCAAAGTTACACTACTACTACTAATCCTAAGGCTAGTAATAGTAGTAAATCTATTTATATCTGTATATTAGTAAATTTTTGAACATTATATTTGTTATTTGATAGAATACACGAATTTGACCATTTTTTTCTAAAAAGAATTGAATTTTTTTTATACCTACCTAACTTTCTTTTCTCTAAAATATCTTCAAGGTTCTGTATTACTTATAAGGATGTAATAATTGGTTGCTCGAGGTTTATTTATTTATTTGTATGTACATATAATACTTAAAAAAGATGAAATAAACTATTACAAAAAGTCTATAAAAAATTGTTGAAAAGGATAGAGATAGAGATAGTGAGTTTTTATTTGTTGTATTTTACTATTATTATTGTTATTTATATAATTTATAATATAATGAAATATGAGGATATAATGATGTAATACTATTTGAGATTTTAAGCAATTTTGAATTTCTTGAGAAATTCTGCTGTCTATGTCATGTCTGGTTCTGGGTGTAATAAATGTGTGACTCCTTAAAATCGAAAATTCTAAAAATTTAGATTTCAAATGTATAATGTATACCCTACTGTATAAGGCTAGATAATAAAGTGTTTTGTATTTGAATACATTTTTAGAACAAATCAAGAAAATTAATAACTACGAGTACAAGTACATATAGGTATAATTAAATCGTAGTCGTAACGTAACTACTATTAGATACTAGGTAGCCTAGCCTGGCCTAGGTTGGTATTGGTATAGATATGTATCATAAATACCTCTATAGATAGATTATTTAATACTATTACCTACTTGTTAAATAATTAACTAAGCTAGATATACTATCATGTCATTAGTATTTAAATAAAAATATGCTTATCACATAATCTTTAAACTTCAATTTCAATACTGTTATTTACTAATAATTAAAATGAATAATGTTTTATTTTTATTAATGAATTAAATCAAAAATTAAACCAATTGCAAGCATTAATAAGAAATGAAAAATATAACAATTACAGATATAATAGTCCTTTCACTATTAGATATTTTCTAAAAAAGGATTGTGAGTACTAATTATAGGTAAAACTCTAAAGTATTTGAATTCTAAATTCTAATATAACTGACAATGTTAGTTACCTATAATGTTAATTTTGAACTAAAAATAATTTAGTACCTAACCTTTTAATTTAAATAAAAATTGAAAAATATGAATTAAATGATAAATATATTTATAAATTTTGAAAGAATTTGAACAATATTTCATAAAACTAACAGTAAAAATATTATAATTTATAGGTTTTCTTACGAAAATCTGGAAATTTCGACAAACTTTGAAAGGATAGAAGTAGAATTAAATGAACTTCGTATATTAACGCCAGTTGTCATCATTAAGAACGTATTCGATTTCTTTCAGGCTATTCTCAATTTCTTTTAAAGCCTCTTCTTGAAATTTTTTAGATTTGACCGCAAGCCTTGCCATCCCTACCCTTAAATCTTCTGGACTTAAATATCCTCTTGGATTGGAAAGAGTATTTTTAATTGCAGGAACGCCTAAAATTTATAATAAATGTAATAAAATAGATACACCTAATTAACCTATAAGCAAGTTATAAAGGATAAGTTTACCTTTCGAATATTCATCGTCAGTTTTGTTATTAAAATCAACACACGCAACAACAGCATCTAATAAAAATCAAATAATATAGGAGAAAATCATAAAATATTTGTACAAATTAATCTTAGATTATATTTATTTTTACCTTCTCTATCTTCAGGTTCAGCATGAACATCCAAAGCAGCTTCATCTACTGCCTTATCCCTTTTCTGTGATTTAGCTTTAACATTCCCTAACGATTAGAAATCGTCAATTCATTAAAGAAATAAATTCTTCATATTAAAAAATCTTTTTCTTACCTTGATTAATTTCTAACTCATGATCACCAATTTTCCTTTCTCTTGAAATTCTTTCCAATTCTCTCTCATCACTGTCACTGTCACTGTTACAATTCAGTAAAGTTATTGCTGATGAGTCATCTGAAAAATTTCCATCTTTTTGATCATTCATATTGTCATTGTCCCGAATTTCACCATAAAAGTTATCTATAAAATTGGAGAGTAATGTAATAGTAAAATTTTTATTATTTATATAAAAAGAAAAAGCATTCATCAAAACTAATAATGTGCTCTGAACTATTGATTAAAATTAATTGATAATAATAATAATTATATAATATGTACCTTTTAACTCTAACTCTGACGTCTTCGATGGCATCGACGGATCCATCGTCGTCGATGGCTCCGTCTCCTCCTTCTTACTTGGATTCTTATTCCTATGCATATTTAATTCAGAACCAGTAGCTACTATACAAATATAAAAGAATCGAATGGTTTTAAAATGAATAAGTTATTTCTGTTTATGGATTATGAATCTTAATATATTTTTAAAAAGCTAATTGTAATTGTACCCTCTTGTACACGTTGGAAAAATTCGACAGCAACTTTTTTCCCCGTGTTATGCATCGATTCGGTTTCGGATTTAATGCTCATTTCACCCATCTTCAATAGCTGATTATCGTTCAAAGTCTCTGGCCCCTCTGC